>KL269679.1:1193-23412 GCA_000699545.1 Podiceps cristatus | reverse complement strand
CTTTCTATGAATCTATGAATCTATGAAATGGGAAAGGAAAAATATATTCTGACTTTCCCAAACAGAAGCAACCATCAGTGTTAGCTGATCAACAAGAAGATATTTCCTGATGAATGTGATTGGAAATTTTCACATAAAACAAAGTGTTTAACTACTTTTACATGATACATGGAGTTAGTAAAGTCAATCTGACATTCACTGTCACAGTTCCAAAACAACCTCAAGAGGTTAAGGCCTTTCAGTGCCATTCTCTGAGGTAATGAGGTGTAGCTCTTGCCATGATGAACAGAGGGGTCTGGTCAAACAAAAGAGACAAGCCATTGGAGAATGATGTGATACGTATTTACATTACGATTAAATTACTTTCAAGAGTGAGGCAGAAAATCTGTGAAAAACAGGATTTAAATCTAGGTCTCCTTCCCCTCAACCTGAAGCCCTTTTAACCATTTACACATAACCTATTTTTGTAATAAATTAAAGACTAACACTTTCTTCATTCACTAAAAAGTGCTGGTTATCTCTACATTTCTTAGTCTTCACTAATTCATGGGCTCAACAAAGTGACTTTTCAAAAAGTTGTTGATAATGTGCTCATCACAGAAATTCTTGATGCATCTACCACTGCATCATGTCTGACAGACTTCCTAGAGTGCAGTAACAGAAATCATATTTTCTTTTTTTTTTTTTTTCCCCCCCAGGGTAGAAGCCTTTAGTCTGGGGATTTTTATTTCATTGATTGGTGAAGTTTGAGGTGCAAAACGTTAGTTTGTTTTCTATTATATAAAAATAGGTAGTACTGTATTTTTATATTACAGTAGACAAGACTAATGCAAAAATTTGACTGAAATTTTGTACTACTGTATATCCCAGATTCCTAAAAATACTCTGCTTACATATATATAGTGATCACAACATATTCACATGAGCAGAGAAGAAAATGGAGATAAAGCTGGATTTGAGTTGTCAGTATAAACAGGAATTTATTGACAGTTCATATCTTTTGTTGCCTTTATGGACACTGAAATACTTAAAGCAAGCTATCTCAATATTACACAAACTTTATTTTTGGCAGTTTATGCACAGTCTTATTGCTGTTTCGTCACCACTTACTGCTGTTATTGTCTTATTCAGTTGTATTCATGGGAGGATAGAAGTAGCATTTGAGAGGTGACAAGCCAATTTTTCAAGTTATGTTAAAAATAAATTTATAGAAAAGAAGTAAAGATTGCTCCACTCCAATGCCACTTCTTCAGTTTTGAAAAAATATTTAAATGTTCTTTTAATTTCCCTGGTGATTTCACCATGGTAATGGTAAGTTGATGAGGGAATGAACTCAGTGTGAGCACTCCATTCAGCTGAGAGAATCTTGGTTTGATGTTAACAAATTTTACATCAATTTTACTTTGAATATACTACACAGAGTAGTGCTACACTTCAGTTTGGTTGGTTTGTTTGTTTGTTTTTTTTTTTTCCCATGTCTCTCATCTCAGGATAAATTGAAGATAATTTGAAGATGTTTGCATTTCTGTCATGAAGTGATACACTATCATGCATTTCTTACAGAGCTGGATCATGCATAGAACAGTTACCACAGAACAGATGACACACACCAAATTCACAACCATGCTTATACGGTGGCAATAGTTCATACTGTATTTGTGGGACCTCCTAATAGGGGTCCATGGGGAGCACGCTTTTTCTATACCAGTTTTTTCACCTGATGATTAGAAAATCTAGAAATAGTCATCTACAAATAAGCTTTGATAGAGCAAATGGTAAAAATTATATTGTCTGCCTGCGCATGTATTTGAACCATATTGTTAGATTTGCTTTAATTTAAAAAATAAAATGAGTATCTATTAATCTTTATTGCATCTAGAGTTAGGAAACAGAAAGTGTACTTTGGAATAAAATCTTTAATTAACTGTCCTAGCAGAGAAATTGTGCAGTAAATATGGAGGCAGAGATGTAACGTGAACCAGCTCCAAAACAAAACAAAAACCCAACACCCTCTCACCTTCAAAAAATCTAATTGGAAATATAGATGAATACAGCAAAGATAAAATTGTACCAGACTGTTGATATAGAAACTTTAAGAGTTTCTTGCCATCATGTCTTCTCAGACTGAGGCCTAGAAATTTGTACTACAAGGTGGGTTACAGAGAGATGATTACTATGGTAGGATACAATACAGGGTTAAGTGTCTTTTGTATGTGGATTCAATGTCCGAACAGGACGTGACTGCTTGCTTTATTGAAAGAAATTAGTAATCCTTCTGACTGTAGTCGTCAATATGATTTTAAAAAGCTTATTTACTAATACAAAGCAGTTTAGTTTTCTGACTGACAGCTATTTAAAAAGATTAAACAAAATGAATCCGATCACAGCTCATCAAAGTAAAACATACAGATTGCAAGATATCATGCAATTATTTACTAGAGTTAAGTACACTGACATTCAGGAGATATACAAAATCAGAGCTTCGTGTTGCCCTTTCCTAATCCCTTCGCTGATATGCCTTATCAATATGAAACTCTTTCAAAGCTGACTTCAAAGCTCAACTCTCCTAAGCATTTAATAATGCTATCTGGCATGACTGCTGTCTTCACCACCTACATGAATAACACACCAGTGTCTCCCACAGCCTGTAGTGTACCCATACTCTTGGGAAGGCAAAGTATGTTGAAGCCTTCTAGGCATTACAACAGTAAAATGGAAAATCATTATCACAAGGTTATAGAAAAAAGGCCTCTAACCTGGTTTGGGGGCTTTTTGAGAACATCTGTATGGACAAGTGAAGAGGACAGATGTGCATCCGTTCTGCACAGTCTCCCGACTAGGATGTAGCTCCAGTCTAGAAGCTTCCTAGTGCAAGCAGGAGGCAGCTTCACCAAGACACATGAAGCAACCCATTGTGTATGGATGCCAAAGCACCCACTGTTGAATTACTTTGTCTTTTCGAGTTGCAAACTTAAGCTGATAAACATCTGATGAAATCAATGGTAAAACTCACATCAGCTAGATTCTCACCTTATATTTTCCAGGTATGTTATGAAGCTCACACTCAATAAATAGTGATACAAATAAGATATGCTGTTCAGAAAAATAGTCACAAGTAACCGCAACAACAAAAATGAATACAGTTCTTACTTTGCATGCAGAGGATCTAATTTAGAAAATCAAATACTTGTCATAATTCTTTATAGATACTGCTCCCTACAGTATTAGGCAATCCTCACATCATTGGCCTCAATGAACAACAGCAACAAAAACACTAGCTAGAGCAATAGGCTGGGAATATAAGCTCCTATTTCAAAGGAATGGACTCTCTCCATCTTACCTTTCTCATTGTGGTCTGCATTTTCATCTCACATCACCCTAAGATGAAACTTTGTGCCAGCATGGGTTACATCTGCCTAAATGCCTTCTTTGCAGAGTCCACTGATTTCGGGCAGCAGCAAGGCCAACCTTCATGCTTTTAAAATTAAAAGAACAGCAAAGATTTTTTCCTAAATACAGAAAAACGATGCCTGCTACCTGTGACCTTGTGAGGTTGTCTATTTCTGAAATGCTATAGCTGCCCTTATAAACTTCAAGGAGTTTGTAATGGAAGGAATACTAGGTTCTTAACTGGCTTCTAATAAAAGGTGTTGTACGGCAGTGAACTCTGGTAACAGGAATAATTTGTGAGTGTGCTGAAAGCTGAGAAAGATACCAGATTTAATTTATTGGTTAAAATTATTATATATCCGAGAGTACTAGACTTTCATTATATGCATTTCTTAATATGGATTTACATTATCATTCCGAAATCATCTCTTTTGCAGACTGGGTTCATTACCATTCTCAAATTCAGTGATAAAAACATCCACAAAACTCCCGGGCCATGAGTACCTCTGAAGGATAAGCCTAGAACTAGAGCAGCCGTTTGCTCCTTTTATCCATGAAAAATAAAATAAACCTTTAGATTTTGGTGCACATAGACATGGCAGGAAAAGCTTTGGAACACTGCCATTTTAATGATAAGATAGTGCTCGTGCTATAGTGTGATAATTATTTGCAGGCAATCTACTTATAGGATAATGAGTCATCTAGCAACTGAAATAAGAAAGCAGATAAGCTTGGAGAGAATGTGACTCCACTTGTTCCTCTTTTACATCACAACAGAATTAAAATTTCTGCTCCTAAAACATAAAGCATCTGAGAGTGTGGATTCTTTTGGCTCAGACATGCTGACCTCCCACCAAATACAGAAGACAACACACTACAAGGAAGCTGTTGAGATGTATGTTTCTATCATCACTTGTTAATGAGTGAATGTCCTTATTAGTGTTGTCCAGGTTATAGAAACTCCTTGAAATTTCCCTTAGCTGTTATAGCAGTGGTTACAGGAATCTACAAACGTGCTCAAACACACACAAGCAAGAATCCATTTAAGCTTTATGAGTTTTCTTATTTTCTCACACCCCCCCCAATATTTTCTATTTGCTATTATAATTTTAGTAAGAAAAATTTATTTCCATTTTTGAGATAAGTTGTATTACTTTCATTTTTTACTGCATTTTATGGCTCATGATCTCAGCTGCAAATTCCGTTCCCAAAATATTCTTGCCCTCATGCCAACAAAGGAGTTGGTGGTCAAGCTCTCTGCATAGCTATCCCTCATGTCAAAGCAACTTTTCATCAGGACCGTGATGATGGGCAATAAAAACACTGTATTCTGCCCTTCCCATTGCCCTGGCCAAGGAAACACAGTTTCAGGCAAAGGTCAAAAAATCTGTGATTTTTACAGCTAAAACATAAATTAAGGCAATAAAAATAGGCAAGCAGTAAAAATTTTTTTCCCCAGTGTGGCCATCGTGTTGTGAAAGAAGTGAAGATATCAACATGGCCTAGGACTTTTACACAGAAGCTTTGGAAGAAGAATGAGAAATAAGTTGGAGGCATCAAAGTGACCAACAATATGATTGCATTTTTTTGTGTACCGGGGCTCATGGAGCCAATAACTTCAGCTAATCTGACAGACAACTGCAATTGGTAATTGGTGAGCCATGTAAAGAGAAATGGCAAAGCAAATATGAGATCTAAGTATGCATTGAACTTTCACTACACCTGTCCACCAGCCCAAGCTGGGCACTCAAAGAGGGTATCTAAGGACTTAAGATCAACGGCAGCTATTGGAAACAGCAGAGATTTATCCTCAGCATCCTTCCTTTTCCCCAGTCTCCTCTTGCTGCTGGCCCAGCAGCTGCTGCCTGAGAGTACAGTCTGATGGGTCTGGATGGGAGCAGAAGATCACAGAATCACAGAATCACAGAATGGTCTGGGTTGGAAGGGACCCCAAGGATCATAGAGTTCCAACCCCCCTGCCATAGGCAGGGACACCAACCTCCAGGCCTGGACCTACATGAGGTTGGCCAGGGCCCCATCCAACCTGGCCTTGAACACCTCCAGGCATGGGGCATCCCCCACCTCTCTGGGCAGCCTGTTCCAGCCCCTCACCACCCTCTCCGTAAAAAACTTCCCCCTAATACCTAATTTAAAACTTCCCTAATTCAGCTTTAGTCCATCCCCCCTTGCCCTGCCATTATCTACCCTTTTAAAAAGTTGGTTCCCCTCCTGTTTGTATGTTCCCTTCAGGTACTGGAAGGCTGCAATGAGGTCCCCCCGCAGCCTTCTCTTCTCTAGGCTGAACAAGCCCAGCTCCCTCAGCCTCTCTTCCTAGGGGAGGTGCTCCAGCCCTCTTATCATCTTCGTGGCCTCCTCTGAACCCTCTCCAACAGCTCTGCATCTTTCTTGTACTGCGGGCCCCATAAGATCTCTCACAAGAGCTCCTGTTTCCAGCGGTGCTCCGGTGCGCTGGCTCTGCCGGATGGCATTTGGGTGGTCCAGGAACTCTCATTAGGCCTGCTGAGCATCTGGATGCTTCTGTCTCCTACAGCCTCCAAAACCTACCTCCTCTCCTCTTTCTGCCCTCAGATGCTTGAGGACACGCACTCAGATGTCATCAGAAAGTACACATTGCCTGAAGCAGCGCAAGACTGAATTTCCTGTAAGCGAGGATGGATCTATGAAGGAGACACGAGAAAGTCTGTTGGCTTTTAACTTCTGTGAGGATATGACACAGGGGGACAGTTGCCTAGGGCCATCTTCCAAGGATCCAAATACCCTTCCTGCAGGACGATACGTGTACTGGGGGGTCTATTGCTTCCCTAGATGAAGTCAAGCTCTGAAAACCACAGCTCACCAGACAACAATAATGTATTTTCATGCCACGGCTAGAAAGATGTTGTGAGAGAAACTGTCCCTGGGCAGAGCGCAGAGCTGGTGACAGGCAGTGAGAGCAGCAATAGCAGAAAGTTCTACAGTAACACTGACCCCACTCTGCCTGCACTGAAGGTTTGACAAGACAAAGGGTTAAGAAACTCCTTCTGCTTCAGTTGCCCAAGAGAAAGGGCACGATGCCTTTAGTTTTATCAGGGGGATCCCACCAGTGTTTGCTGTGAGTCAACTTCCAGCTGCATCTAGACTGAAGAACACTTGGCAGCAATAGCAGAAAGTTCTACAGTAACACTGACCCCACTCTGCCTGCACTGAAGGTTTGACAAGACAAAGGGTTAAGAAACTCCTTCTGCTTCAGTTGCCCAAGAGAAAGGGCACGATGCCTTTAGTTTTATCAGGGGGATCCCACCAGTGTTTGCTGTGAGTCAACTTCCAGCTGCATCTAGACTGAAGAACACTTGAGGCTTGGGTGCTACAGGGGTTGCTGGGCACAGCAATGTTAGTTGTCCCATCCCTATTCCCACAGTCAATTTGCTGCCACGAAAGTTTGCCTACGTCCCTGCAACAATAGAGCTTGACTTTCCACCCGCGTGTTAATTAACAAACTCGGAATTCAAAGTGGCCTTGAGACCAGCGCTCGCTCTCAACCTCTCAGCTCCTTAAACCTAAGGGACTGTTCAGAGCTGTCAAAAGTCTCTGAGGCATGTGGAGTCTGGGGGAAGTCTCGGGAGCAGAACTGTGTTCACCATCAGAGCTAGAACACGGGCACAGGAAGAGCCTTCGTGCTTGCTGAAATATGCAAGAGGGGGAAAGCAGATTGTTACCGTGATTGGTTGCCATCTAAGCCACTAAATTGTCGCATTCAAAAGAAAGGAGACCCCTCATCTAAAGCCCCAACAGCCCCTATAGTTAGTGTTTATGGGACAGGAAAGGAAGTCAGCACGTCACTGTTACAGTACTATCACCTCACCAACCCCTATCATTCTGTGCCTGATGACAGAAAGGGGCTAAGAGGCAGGGGTCTTGTATCATGGAGAGGCATGAATGACTTTGAAAGACAGAATACAACTTGCAGCAGTCCACAAGTGTTCATCACCTGTTTACAGATTCCAGAAAAATCTTATGGTTCACATAGGAAAAGCTCCATATACCCACCTCCCACCCTAAAAGTATAGAAAAGCACTATGCTTCTCTCCCTGAATCTGCAGTGTAGGGCTGCTCATGGCCATAAGGGGATGCAGGCCATTTCCTCAATCTTGGGCAGCTTTATTTCAATGTAGAAGGCAGAAAGGTTTTAGCAACAAATTTGAGTAGACATTTCAGCACAAAAATAGTAGAATTAGCAATTTAGTAATTAACAATTAGTAATTTAGTCAATTTAGAAGCACAGATATTTTGGGGTTCTCAGGAGGTTTTTTCAGGATGTGAAAACTGGAATAAGAAATTGTAGTCCCACATCACTTCTGCGGATGGGTTTTCTGGAAGACACCATAACCTTTCTATATCCTTTCTGTGGCACCATAATTCTGACTGAATTATGAGAGCTAGTCCACCATAAAACCTTAGCCAATGCTACTGCCTTAAAAAAGCTCCCATAAAGCAGAAGGTGAATGTAGAGTGAAGGGAAGTGAGTGTTCAATGTTTAAAAACATTATTTCCGTGGGGGAAGTTACATTTTCTTTGAAAATGTTAGAATGGAAAATTTCATAAATTTTATTTTAGTTTTTCTACTGAAAAATGCTGGCATTTGAAATTATCTTCTAGAAAAGTAATTTTAAAAAATAATATTACAATTCCTAAGAAATAGAAGATCTAAAATGAATTAATTCAGTGAAGAAGCAATGAACTTGCAACCAAAATAAAATATAAGGAATTCCTCTCTGTTCTTATTCTTGAGAAAAAAATCTGTAAGCATGAATAAGAGGAAAATTAGGAGATGCTATCAGCAAAACACATGCTTTGTTTGTCATCAGGCACATGGACTATACCATTAAGAAAATGTTTACCAGCATCTCTAATTATTTGCTTAGTACAAATATAAAACTGTGAGACACACTCTTTGGTTAAGCGTATTTATGACTTATGTTTGTAAATTCAAACTCTCTCTCATAAAAATAATCTACTATCTATGAACGCAGGGTTCTCATCATTCCACCCTTCAGTGTTTAAGTGTTTACCCAACCAGCAAAACACTCAGAACAGTACAGAGAACATGTTTGTCCAGCTTTATAAGGCAGATTCCAACTTTAGACATGTCAAAGTACGACCCTCCAAGGGTTACCTGGGAACATCTGTAGTACCAACACTCATCCACCTTATGGACAAAACATGAAGAAAGAGGTCTTGAGTGTTCCTTGTACTTCATAGTGCAAGAGTGAGGGGAACCAAAATGAGGACATAATGATGAGGATCTTAGCTTTGCCTGGCAACACCAAAAGAAAGAGGTAGGTTGGCTCTTAAAGAGAGGCAAAATAGCCCAAAGTTCAGGGATAGTGGGCATTGTCTAGGGTGTATTAAGATATTTTTTTTTTTTGATATTTTCAGCCAACAGAGGGACGTAGCTAACTGATACCATTTAGGATGTGGAAGCAGGGCCAGTGGCCTGATGCTGATTTGAATCACCTAGCCCGAGTGGCAAGGTACCACTTGCAATGGCTTGAAGCAGGATCCCCTGATACACTCAGTACTTCACAGAAGAGGACATTTATGAATGCCTGTCTCTCAAAAACAAAGATAAAGGTACAGATCTGCAACACATTTGATACCAGGCATGGATGCTGCAGGACAGTTACCAAAGCTTCCGGGGAAGGAAAAGTTATTGAAATACCACAAGATTTCAAACTCCAGTTTTATATATACTTATAGCTTGGCCATTACAGTAGTGAGAGCACAGTAGTGGTAGGATAGGACAAACTTTGAATTCTTGCATGAAAAACAGTCACAGCTTTGTCTCCACACAGATAAGTGTAGGAGGTTGTCACAGATGGAGTGATGCACTTCACTCGTAGAGAAGCAACAATGTAAGTTATTGATATAAAACAGTGAGTTAACATAAGTTCAGTGGTAAATGTTTTAACAAGTTTTGATGGCAAAGCACACGGAGTTATTTACTGGAAAGAGGACAGGGTCAGGCAAAACTGTCAGGGAGACCCTCCCGTTGAGTCACGAGGTCCAGAGAAGAGCCCCTTGCTAGAGCCCCTTGCTTTGTGAACTCCCTCTCAGAGAGGAGTCTAGGGGCAGCTGGATCCAGCCCTAGCCTCAGTCTTGGTCAACGGTTTATGTCTAAAGGATTATACATATATGTGCAATCAATCCTTTGTATCGCTTATCTAAGATTTCACAGTTTAGCATGCTTTTAGTCACTTACTGAGGATCTGTCGTGGTAAGGAATCTCTCAGCCTCGAGGCGTAACCTTGAGAGGCCCTACTCAAGGGGAGAACCCGGCGTGCAGCCCGCTGCCGTGCGGGACAGCTCAATGGGCCTCGGGCTGCCCTTTATTTATAGAGTAAGGTGATTGACTTACATTTGCGTACCAGCAAGACATCTGGGTATCTGCTCCAGACAGGCTTTACCCACTGTGCTGCCATCCACCCCCCAAAGTCAAGTATAAGCTGGATACAGCCATCACAACCCCCACTGGTGGTCCTGGCTTAACTGGGGGTGGGGGGTGGAGGGGTGGGTGCGGGCAGCCTGGGGAGCAGCAGTGGGGAGCAGAACACCACAGAGGTAGGTAGAAGCTACAAAATATCCAGTGTGGTGATAAAGTTGAATAAAATGCTTTATGTCTTGCTTTTGAGTCTGTGCTGTTTCTGTAGAGCTATCATTACATTGAATGCAAGTCAGGGTCACAACCTAAGCGCTGAGGTTCAGCCAGCAGCTAAGGTACCCATGAGAAGGAGCCATAAAGGTTTAAAATCATGAATATTCAGCATTAACACCAGAATGGTGCTGGGAAGTCACAGACTTTCTCTCAGCTGCTCTACATAACAGACACATCTAGAGCCTAATGTCTCCAGGTGAAGAGTGTTGTTTGTTTCTTGGAAACATTTTCAAAATAGCACATTGGATTACAGTACTTCAGGTCAAGGGCCATTATGCAAAATTTCCTAATACACATAGTATGCTGTGTCCGAGGTGAGGACCCAGTGCTCGCTGCTGACACTTTGCAACCTCGGGACATGCAGCTATGACATACTGATGTCTCACAGCTATCACAGAGGTCAAACCAGGGCTCTTACTGTATACAGTGCTCCACAAAAGGATGCCGACAATGTCCGAGTATTTCAAACCCAAGTAACTTTTCCCTCTGAGCCTTAGGGCAGAAGCAGTTCACCAAACACCTATTTCTTACAGCTTGACAGTAAATTGTATCAGCCAAGAAAAAAAAAAAAAAAAAAAAAAAAAAAAAAAGTAATTCTTATTTTGGGACATTGAGATTTTTTCTTTTATAGAAAAAAAGCCTCTAGCAAATCAAGAGACACCTGATTTAATTTGTCCAAAGTCATTGTAAGAACCATTCTAACACAGGAAATACAGAGTAGTATAAAGGTATCTACATATATCTGTATGTGTGTGCATGTATAAGTTAGCAGTATATGTAAAAATTACTTGTTTTATTATTGCTCTCCTGTTACTGTAATATTAGCAGGGCCTTTGTGAAAATCCTCAGGTGTAATAGTTTCCTCTTGTTGATTGGAACACTCAAATATACAGCCATCTATGACATTAGAATTTTTTGCTAAGTTGTATTGACTATTATGATAAAAAACATTGAGCATGAAAACCTCCGTTAGTGCACAGTGGAAGTAGGAAACTTGCTCCTAAGAATAAACTTACGCAAACATTATTAAAAAAAATATTTTGACATGAATAAGAAAAGATCTGATGCAAATTCAAATGACAATGGCTATCTCACATCGATTTTCTTTTACGTGTTAGATCATCAGCAGATCCTGGTAAGCACCAGAATGGCTGATTCCATCATATTTTCCTTTCTGAACTGGACCACTCTGCTTCTGCAGATAAACCTCATTAATTATCAATCACCACAGCACTTTTGGGTGCTTCAGAGTCTGCTAAACCACTTATTATGGTCTGTTTTTCTGTGGAATATAGACAAATTCTATTGCCTCTCAGGAAATATTTGTTAGTGAATTTGATAGATATAGATCTATATAGTAATTTTAAGTACTTTTTCCTGACAACAGTTACTCACAGTGACAGATACATAAGCAGGTATTTTGGAATAGAAGTATGTGCACATAGAAAAAGTTATAGTTTCATTACTCTGTTTCCTTTTAATTATTCCTTTTCCTTCCTTGTGTACTCACAAGAGAGTCCCTGTTTCAGAAGGAAGAAAGTGAAATTGCAGACTCAGAGGCCAGAAGGTGCCTGCAGACAATGCAGGTGAGACCCTGGTCCAAGAGGAGCAGGAGGGGAATTCACCCCACTTGCTTTGGGCCAGTGACTTGGTCGTTGACAGGGCAACACC
Organism: Podiceps cristatus; assembly: GCA_000699545.1. Taxonomy (NCBI): domain Eukaryota; kingdom Metazoa; phylum Chordata; class Aves; order Podicipediformes; family Podicipedidae; genus Podiceps; species Podiceps cristatus. Next base: position 11,639 of record KL269679.1, on the reverse strand, counting down.
CCCTCCCCGTCTCCCCTCCCTGCCCTTCCTAAAGAGCCTGTATCCCCGCATCCCAACACTACATAGGAGCCATCCCAGTACATCTCTGTGATGCCAATGAGATCACAGCCCCGCAGGTGTGCACATCTCCAGCTCCTCTTGTTTATTCCCCGCGCTACCTGTGTTTGCATAAAGGCATTTAGGCTGAGCCCCCGATGGAACTGTGCCCTTGCTGCCACCCAGCTCTCTGCTCTCTGCCTTCCCTGGGACAGCAGAGTGAAGGGCCTCGCCAGCACACCATCCCCAGATGACTGCTGTTCCGGCCCCAGGCTTTTCACTAGCGAGCCTGCTTTTGTCCCTTTCCCCCTTCAAAAGAAGACAGGGTTAGTTTTCAGAAGACAGAATGGTAAAAAAACCAGGGCACTAGATTCGTGACTTGGAGTCCATACATCATTACCAGAAAGACAACTATTTTTTTTTTTTTCCCTTTGAAAGTGGTTTCAGCCTTTTTGGCAGTGGGAGAGATTATATATCAAACGGTGGACATTAAGAAAAAAAATCCCTCTATTAAGAAGCCAATGTATCTTTGCCTTGGTGCCATTACCAGAGCTGAATATACATACATACTTCTTTTATTTCCAGAAGATGAAATGTAAATTGCTTTTAATGCTTTTGGTTTATCAGGTTCATGCTGGGCTTATGTTTGGCAGTACTGTCAGTTTTCTTGTTATTTTTTTTCCTATACTGTATGATGCATTCTATGTATATCATATGCCATATATACTCATTTTCTTAATGCACTCCAGTTGCTAGAGGACAATAAGAATTTTATATTCCCTTCGAAAAAAAATCTGCCTCTGGTCTAATAAGAACATATCGTAAAGTCAATAGTCCTGATCCTTTACTGCAGCTTGTACGACAGCTTTATCTACCTATTAACAGTACACCTACCTGAGAAATTACTCTCAAACCTGGAACATTTCATAGCATGTTTTCACCTATAAGAAACTGGTTTAGAGATCCAGGCAGAGGTTACTAAAGCCTGAGGGAAAAGTACTTAATGACATTTTCCTGAAAAATAAATATATTTGAATTTTAGACAAGACCTTGGCAAGATCGTATTGCCACCTTTTCATCCACTGCCCTTTTTTCCCCCATCCCATTGACAGAAAACTTTTCCATTCAGACAATTGCAGTACTGCAGTGCTAGTTACTATGGGTTTTCAACCTAAGAAAGTGAATTCCCCAACTATAAAACTCCAGATTATGAGTCTGTTCTTGTTCAAGCTATGGTGCATCAGACCTGGGCTTGACTTAGCTGCTGGCTCACACTAACCTCAGGAGCTATAGTGCTGTTTGTAATTCACAAAGGGAGATTTCTACCAAAAAAAGCCCCAATGACTAAGTACCCACGACAGAGCAAAACCACGAAGATTTGCTCAAGGTGCCATTTTTTGGGGAATAAATAAAAATGTGGTTCTAGAGGAACAGTTAGGTTTTGGGTTGTTTTTCTGGAGGGGGGGTTATTTTGTTTTTTGGGTTTTTTTTTCCCATTTCTAGTTGGGAGTGATTTAATCAGTTTATACTGTTAGTCTCAAAATATCAAAAATGACTGTCAACCATTGAACCTTAAACAATGCAGAGCACAAAATGGGGTTTTTAATAGCAGATTGTGACAAAAGTAACATTCTGAAACACTGACATCTCGTGGCACACTGTGGAAATAGCAATATTCTCCAGAGGTTCTCGATGTACTTTTCTAAATGAAGGTCGAGCAGAACAGGTGATGCAAGAGACTCAAAATACATGAACATTGTCACTCTTACTTAAAAAACATAAATGATAGATCTGCTTTCTAAGCATATAATTAGCAAAGAACAACATAGAACTAGCTTCACAAAATACTGGGGTAAATGTCAAAGTAAACAGTGCTAAGATAAAACAGTTAAAGAGTATTTTGTAATTACTTAAGAATCACTTTTCCATTATTAATAAATTGGGCAGCCTTTTAAGTAACTACAGCGGGGTATGTGATGCCAATAAACTATGTCAGTAACAGGTCACATAATTAAAGGGCAAATAATCAGCCTGGAAACCATGATGATGATTTTGAAGTGGTTACATTACTGAGGTACATTGCAAGCTGATTGCCATTAGGCTAAACCAATTGTGTATTTGTGAAAAAAAGGAAAATAATTTCCATATTGCCTACAACGAGGAAGCTGGTGTCCTCTTCCCACATCTTCAGAACCAGCCCCAGATAAAAGTCCACCATGTCTGGCTATTCCAGACATTCAGGAAAATGACCTCTTCTAGCATTTAGGTAATAGCAAAGTTTTGTTGTTGTTTTTTTTGTTTGTTTGTTTTGTGGTTTTTTTTTCTTTTCTCCTGATTGATACTACTAGGATACCTCTTAAAGACACTTGAACTTAATTCTTAAAATATAGTAGAGCTAAGATCGACCAAAAAAACCCAAACGAATTACTGACAGTCACTTACAAACAGTTTTTATTTGGTTTTACAACCTGACAAGCTGCACTCCGATTAGCTACACTTAACTATCTGGTGCTGGTATTTACAAAGTCCTGTTAAAAGACCAGGAAGCCTTTGTTCTAGACAATTCCGTCATCTTATCTCCATTAAATTTTAATGTTGTTTATATGACTTTCCTCTCCCCTCTCTATTTCACCAATCTTGTCTTTTGCCAACAGCTGCCAAGGACAGCATTTCCCATTTGGCTAAGTTAATCTTAAATGTGATGCTACCTTGCCAACTGCCAAAAATTTGTCTGACACAGACACCAGAAAGATAATGAGTATAGATTGTGCTGGAAATAAGTGTTTAGCATCACTCACTGATATAACCCAAACTCAATGTTATTGGAAGAACATAAGGACAGACTATAGGGCAGAACCAGAAGAACAGACAGGTTCCGTTAGATTTGTCAGTTCTAGTTCAAATTCTAGATTTGATATTGAAACATTAGTTTTGTCAACAGTAAACAATCTACTACTACTATTCTGGAATCTTCTCTGTCATTTCACGGAGAAATGGAAGACCATCAGTATTTAATTAACTAATGGGAGTAAGCAGCTAAAGGCAAAAATTTTGAAGTAAATCTATGTAGGATCCTTTAAATCCTGCTGAGAAGGGGGGAATGCTTGAAATGGAAACAATGCCACCAGCAGTGGAGAAACCCAATTTTCTCCAGTCACTTTGCATTATAAACTAGGAGTACCCCAGATTTCTCACTGTCACCAGGAAATACAGAAAGGATGATTATCAAAGTCACTTTCTTTTATCTGTCTATGATTGGAAGGAAGTTTGGGAATTCTGCTGTCATAGAACTTCCTCCCTATGATCCTTACCTTCAAGACATCTAGGATGTACCTCAGAATAGCATAAAAGCTATAAATGCTGAAAACCAAGTCAATTATCTGACAAAATATAACCTTTCATAATGGATTCTTCATTTTTAGATATCATGATGTGGAAATGTCCTCTTTGGGCTGTTTTGCTCCAGACGTAACAGACACTGTTCAGATTTGTCGAAAAAAAGTAATAAGTAAAACCTTCTCAGAAACTAAAACTGAAGTTTTCACCCATGAGAGAAAAAGTAAGAAGTGAATGAGCATGGTACAGCCTTAGGAATAGAAGAGCACTTTACTTATTTCTTCTCAAACTAATTAGCCATAGAATCCTAACTGCATAGGCATTTCAAATCTGTTGTCCACAGTCCTCAACCGCACGATTTGTATTCTTTACATATACAGCTTCAGATTGGTCTTTTCAGATGTTTACCACTGCTATGTCTGAAAAAGACAAGCCCCACTTCATGGGTTTTGTTTGTTTGTTTTTTGGGTTTTTTCCCCCTTGTATACCATCAGAACTGTCATATGTCTTCCCTCAGAGCTGGAAGACAAATTTCAAGGTTTTTTTTTCCCTAAACTGTCTTTTCCACTCAGAAAGTGAACTTTACTTTCTGTGCAAAATGTAATGTGCTACAAATCTTCTCAGACCTCACAAAACCTTAACACTGAGTAAGAAGAAATAAACATCAAATATACTGATGAGCCCTTTCTAAAGTTCAGTGTATTAATCAGAGGTCAAATGGATTAAATATCTATCAAGTTTCCATGTTTTGTATTATTACTCTAGTTGTTCACGTATATTTAAAATTTTGTCTTTGTATGTAAGGAAAATGTAGACCTACTGAATGGAGTCAATGACCAGACCTAGTGACAGATAACAGAAAATTTAGAGGGTCCCCATAGAAGTTGGATACACTCAGATCTCCAGGGTTGGATGAGATGCATGTAAGGTTGTTTGAAGACCATCCCAAACAAAATAAATCACAGTGATCAAGGGAAGACCCTGACAATAAGACAGACTGAATTGTGCCCATTTTCAAGAAAGATAAGGAGGATCCAGATCAGCCTCACTTCAATCTCTGGAAAGATGACAGCACAAACCTACCAGCAAGAGACTCTTTCTTCTCAAGGTGGTCTCTCACAGTACTTCACAAGTTGTCCACTGGCAGTCAGGGGTCCAGAGACTACATTATCAAGGTATCACCCTAGAAGAGATGTGTAGAGGGCTCATATTTACAAGCCCTCTCAGTACAGCAGAATATGAAACCCAGTTTTGTTAAGGTTAGATGCAACTGAGAAATATCAGCTAAAACAAAATATTACAGCAGCTGGAAATCAAATATAAGCATATGGAAATAAGTTAGGAGTCTGGAAATGGATAAAAATACTTTTTTCAAAAATTAAAAATATAATGAATGAGAACAAAAGTAGGAGATAATCACAAGCTGGACCACATGAATGAAAAATATTAGCAAAAGGTATTACTTTCTTTAAGAATTTTCATAGTATAACTATTTAAAGAGTGAATATATTTGTTGCTTTTTTTTTTGGAACTTATTGATACCTGCAAATTTTATCTCTGTGTTCTGCAAATCCAGGTGACCTCGCTGTCAAAATACATGTTCTTTAGGGTACTTTTCCATTTGGATTTCAATAATGCAGAATATGTTTCTATTTCTGTCATTCATAGTAGATTATCAGCTGTTTGAGCTGGGAGAAAGAGTAGTGGCATGATGAAAAACTGAAAATAAATTTACTTATCTCAATTTCTTCTCTTTACTTCTTTTGTATGTATCTATACATAGAGAAAGAATATGAGCATACTGTTGAGAAAGAGGCATACTGATCTGTGCCAGTGAATGGTATGCTGAGATCACTGCTTGAATAAATATATCAAGGAAAGAAAAATACATTTACATTTCACTCCAGCAAGTCCAATATTACAGCTTTCCTCCTTTCACAATGCAGTTTTCAGTTTTAACCCTATCTTTCCCTCTGGTGAATGCTGAAAATAGGAAGTAAATATTATCATTTGGAAGACAAAATAATAATAAAAAAGACAGTAAAAAATTGATATCAAGAGAGACAGGCACAAAAGGTCTATCTTTACTCTGATAAAAGGGTAAGAAAAATCCCCAGAAAACAAAGTGAAAAACAATACCTCAAAGGATTTAATTCTTTCTGTAGTTGCTCCTGATGAACAGTCCTAACTACTAAAATAAGTTTAGCAGCATGCTACAAGGAAACTATCCCACCTGCTTCCAGGTGAACTCAGAGCATGACGTGCTCAACCATTTTTGATGCGAACTTTCAAGAGAGGTGCACGGGAAGGGCCAAACTTCTCTTTGTAGGAGCCCAGTGTGACTGGCTTAGCTAGACACTTACATCCATACTGTAGTCCATTTAAAGTTAAGTTTCCAATTGTCTACTGGTATCAGTAGAAACTTATATGCATAAATGCCACTGTGATACAGCCCTCATAAGATTCAAAGATTCAGAAACAGGGTCTGATTGTACAAATCACTGAAAGACAGGTCCTGAGGGTATCTAGGCACTTATCTCCTGTTGAAGGGAATTAAACAGAAGGCATCAGAGGGCAATGCTGAAACTCCTGCAGGCTTAATTAATATAAGTGCTGAGGTTCATTTCAAGTCAGTGGCAGCCTTGGTCCTCAGTATATCTTTTTCTCAGAACTTTAACTTCTAAATGAGTTTTAAAACTCACCCTTTCTCCAGTACCGCAGATAAACATGAAACTTCTTCACAAATAATTTTCAATCCAACTTATTTTCTGGCAGAAGACAATCACTTGGCACACAGTCTTTATGATTTATAAAATACATTGAGTTTCTGTTCCTCTGTTAAAGGAATTGTGCCCTAAAAGAAACAAAGCACGCTTCCGATATCAAACAATAAGAAATAGAAAAAACATAGTTCGAGATCACTATTAAAAATTAAGTCATATATGTATTCAAGACTGCATGGTTTTCTGTAAGATCCGAACTACATGTTTCTGCATTTACTTTCCTAAGTAACCTGCAACCGCAGTATGTATGCGTCCATTATATCCTCCCCTCTGTTTCATTACAGTAGTACTTCCAAGTTAATTACTAATCCTATTCTCTCCCTTCTTCCTCCTCTTCATCAAAATTCCAATCACAAGACACTTACAGTGTTACTACAGCATATTAGAAAGCTCACATCCTTCCACCTGTGCGCAACGGTCTTCCTCCTTGGCCTGTCTTTTCAGATAGAGCATCACTGGTAGGTAGCACCTCATTGTGTGGAGCAGACTTCCCATCTTTCACAGCCTTTGTGAGGCCCTTCATTCAAATTATTTCTATGGATACAAAGTTAAAAGTCTCTAATTATGGATTTGATGAAACTATTCCTTACTAGAGTACCTGTTGAATATCAGGAAGATGCTTAATTATGAAGTTGTTTAAAATGCAGAGGATTGGGTAAGTGTGTAATTAAGGTGTTACTATTCCCAAGACAGCAGGGGGGAAAAATGGCTCTGAATTCCTTTAAGTAATCAAGGATTGATTAAATATGGCTAGTATAGTGCTTGGCCTGTGAAGAGTATTGTTACATAATTTTATGAGTCCTTCATATGTTTGGGCTATACAATTTGGTTCTAGGAAGAACTGTGAGTTTAACTGGGAAACACAAAGAACATTTTATAATTTAAAGTCTTTAAATTTATTCTCTATAGCTGTAATGAATGCTAGCTGATGCCTGCTGCAGGTCCCAAAGACAGCTGTAATACTTGATTTTGAAAAACAAATTTACAAGAGAAAAATTAATATCTTTGGCTTTGAACAGGTAATTTCGAAGTAAAACTGAAAATCAGATAGGATACTTAACACTGGATAAATTTGTTTGAATAATGCAACAGTTCAGAGAGAACTCTGATTTCCTTTCAGAAAGAACAGTAAACCAAAGCAGATGCTTGTAATATACACTTAAAGAATGGATAAAAGAGGCAATTGGGCTTTTTCTTTCAGAAAAAAAAAAAAAAAAACCAAAAAACAAAAAACAAAAAACAACAAACAACATTTGAAAGACCACAGGAAAATATTTTTCTACAGTACAAACCAAATTCTTTGTACACCTCATTGTATTTCATAGCATAATAATAATAATGAATCTCTCAACAGAAAGTTTTATTACTGAGGTTTGAAAACTTGCACCATCTGACCTATTCTGAACATATAGTGAATTTCCAGCATCATTCATATTTCTGTTATACAAGATATCTCATTCTGATTGACCATTATTTAGTAATATTTTAGCAACAAAAACTAGCTAGTTGGTGATAAGCACAAACCTACTGTCTCCAGGACTACATAAAGAAAAGAAAAATTACTTGGGGATAATTCCAACAAGTCTGGCTGCTACTGTAGATTTTTTTTTTTCTCTGATGGAGAATGGAAACATTTTTTTTTTTTTCCCCCTGAAGAAAAATACAATCAGCCTCAAGTGTTAATAGATTATTCCTCCTTGATCCCAAGTCTGGCAATCAGTTGACCCAGATCCTGGAAGCAAAACACACCAGCAAGGAATCGAAGGGTGCCTGATGAGCAGGGGCTGCTTTGGCCTGCGGCGGCTGACAGTTACTTCTCCCTGCTGTCCCCTCCGCCCTCCGCACACAGATGCCTGACCTGTTTGTCAATCAGCTTTTAAACTGCTACAGCTAAGAACAAAACATTTTGCAGCTTACTAAAGCTAGGGATGGTCTATCTTAAAATACTGTGTTGTAATTGATGCTCCTGTATGTGTGCACAGGGGATAGGGCAGACAGCTAGGGCTGTAACAGTCAGCAACTCGGATAGAGATATTCCGCCTTGTCTCTGAGATCTTAAAGCAGACCCTTCACGCCACTTTCATATTCAAAGGAAGGAGGGTCAAAAATAAATGAAATAGGCAGCCAGCAGAGAAAAAAGTCCTCCCTGACATTTAGAGTATGAGTAGCTGAAGTTCTGCAACATGAGATTTTACTTTAATCATTATCTTAATAGACTTGCAAGTACTATAAGAAAAAGAGCAATACAGGAGCTCTTATTTTAAAGTAAGACGATGGCCAGAATAATCCAGATAAACTGATTTTAATAAATATATATTCTCTATGAACACTCCCTGATACTTCAAAAGAGAGGAAAAAACCAAAAATATGACAAAAGAGAACGAATATTTCTAAGTTAGATAGTTCCATACTGTAGGGCTAAGACTGTGGATCAATAGCAACAAAAAGAAGTCCTCCACAATGTCTAGCCCCCACAACAACAACAGAAGATACAGAATTCCTCGGAGAAGCCAAGTTTACCTTCTCAGAAAATTCAGGCTGTTCTTAGAGGTAGTAATGAAGAAACATCTACACACACGCTTTCCCAAACTGCTCTAGTATTAATTACCCTCATTAATGGGACACTGTGACCTTGTTTCAGATTGCATTTGCCTAATTTCAGTTTATATCCCTTGGATTAATGGCCCACTTTCTCCTACTCTGGGATATAATTCCCTTGTGTAAGTAACTACAAGAAGTTAATACTAACTCTCTGTTAATGAGCAAAACCAACAGAGCTGCATAAGCTGTGATTATAAGACTTGTTTTCCAGTGCCTGCGTTATTTTTGAATGCAAAACTTCCATGAATTGGGGCTAATAAAGTTGGACTCTGTTCTGGCAGCAGTTTTACCAGTACTGTACTCAGTGGGAAGATCATTTCTCAATTTTTATTTGTATTAAGACACATGATATTTTATTACAGCCATTTAATCAGGCAATTAAATTCTTCCCAGTATTACATTATTCAGAGTGTTTGCTTTACCAGTATGTGCATCATCCACAGCCTCCAGAAACACAGAAACTCATTGTTTAATCTATTGAATAAGGATAGAAGAGACAATCGTTAAGAGCTAGGACTAGCCCACTTTACAGCTCCATTAACGAATTCAATAAAACTGTCAGCAAGCTATTTTGTAATTCATCCACCCTTGATCTTAGCAATATTAATTGTGATTTAATGGAACATCTTGTTCAGTATCTTAGACAAATCCACTCATTTCACCCCCAGTTGGCTTTATGAAGCAAATGTTGGGTTTGTTTGACAACACTTACTTTAATGTGACAAAGGACAACACTTACTTTGGCAGTCAGGTGAAGTCCCTGGGGACTGGAAAAAGGGAAACATTGCCTTCATTTTTAAAAAGGGTAAGAAGGAGGTCCCTGGCAACTACCGACCTGTCAGCCTCACCTCTGTGCCTGGGAAGGTCATGGAGCAGATCCTCGTAGTAGCTATGCTAAGGCACGTGGAGGACAGGGAGGTGACTGGAGACACCCAGCACGGCTTCACCAAGGGCAAGTCCTGCCTGACCAACGTCCTGGCCTTCTATGAAAGAGTGACTACATCAGTTGACAAGGGAGAGCTACTGATGTTATCTACCTGCACTTCAGTAAGACCTTTGACACAGTCCCCCATAACACCCTTCTCTCTAAATTAGAGATAAGGATTTGATGGGTGGACTATTCGGTGGGTGAGGAATTGGCTGGATGGTCGCATCCAGAGGGTGGTGGTCAACAGCTCGATGTCCAGATGGAGATCAGTGATGAGTGGTGTCCCTCAGGGGTCTGTACTGGGACCAGCACGCTTCAGCATCTTTATCAATGACATAGACACCGGAATCGAGTGCACCCACAGCAAGTTTGCAGACAACATCAAGCTGAGTGGTGTGGCAGACATACCTTCAGGACGGGATGCCATCCAGAGGGACCTGGACAAGCTTGAGAGGTGAGCCTGGGTGAACCTAATGAAGTTCACTAAGGACAAATGCAAGGTCCTGCACCTGGATCTGGGCAACCCCCAGTATCAATACAGGCAGCCCTGACAAGAAGGACTTGGGGGTACTGGTGGACAAGCAGCTGGACATGACCCAGCAATTGCACTCGCAGCCCAGAAGGACAACTATCTCCTGGGCTGCATCCCCAGCAGCGTGGCCAGCAGGTCGAGGAAGGGGATTCTGCCCCTCTGCTCCGCTCTGGTGAGACCGCACCTGCAGTGCTGCGTCTGCTCTGGAGCCTCAGCACAGGAGACACACG
>KL269677.1:56267-96854 GCA_000699545.1 Podiceps cristatus | reverse complement strand
AGCTGCGGCGCCTCGGGCATGGCTCTGGGCGAGATGGACGGAGCGGGGTCGGAGCCAGAGGAAGGCAAGAACCAGGAGCCGGGTGTCATCACCGCGAGAAATATCCTGGAGAGTTTCACCGAGAGTCAGGAAGTCAGAGGGCTCATCGGTAACCTGAAGGGAGTCTTCGGGGATCTGGTGACTCGGGAGATGACCATGGAAAAGTTCATAGGTAAGCACAGCACCCGAAGGGAGCACGTCCTTACATTTCTTAAAGGAGCTTATTGCCAAAGATCTTAATTTTAGATTAATGATAATGCTGGAACTTTATCAACAGGTAGTAGTTTAGATTTATTTTCTTATATATTTTGTTTTTCAGATATATATTCCACTATTACATGGTATTTAAGTACTGTAAATAAAAACCCAGGTCTTGGATTTAAGAAATCTGTATTCTGACCCATGCTTAGCATCCAGTTTCTTATTCAAATGCAGGCAATAATTTAGTTAAAGTTCGTATGTCTGACAAATATGGTCATTTTTGTACCTAATTACTTTTAAAAATGCATATATTTTGAGTTTTAAAGTGGCAATTTCATATTTTTACTTTTACATTTGATAGGAAATATGAAGGGCAGCTGAATTTAAACAGATAGTGTAATTGTTTCTGAGTGGAGGCAACTTGGATCTGACTTAGTAGCTGAGTTTTTGTGCCATATAATGAAAGCTATTCTGCTTCTAGACCTCAGCTGAGTTTAGAAGTGGTATAATTACGTGCCTGTAGCAGTGTCCTGGGTAATTAGCCTGTTACAATGCACATCTGTGTATTGGATCCAGTATTCTGACCAGGTGATTTGCAAAAGTTAATTCAAAATTTCATCTGCAAATAAGGTGGACTAATATTTTGCAAGTACTTTTGCAAAAATGGTGAAATTGCAGAAAACTTACAATAAAAATATTGATCCAGTGTCTTTGTTTTTGACAGAAAGAAACTAGATAGGCAAACCATGAACCAGAACCCCCACATTTGGAAATCTGACCCTGTAGAAGTTACTCAGTAGAATTATACTCAATCAGCTTAACTGACTGTTCCATGTGAGAGGGTTAATGATGAATATGTTCAGAAAGAAGTAGCAAGAGCACTCATATTTGTGTTGATTGTTCAGTATCACGGGTGAAATGGCAGAATTTGATGGGATAGAAGAGCAATTACTGAAAAAATCTCAGCCTCTGAAAGGCCATCATCTCCTCCGACCAGTCATCTTTCTATGCCTCTCCATCTTTCCTATCATATATACTGTCTTTATATATTCAAATTGTATTTATGAATTTTCTGCACGCACCTCCACTCTATCACATAAGTTCTTATGAGAAAAATTGCTTTGCTGCCCATTGAAACCTGGGACTTTTGCACTTCTTAGGAGCATGTCCTTTGAAGGTAGGGCGATGTTGCTGTATCAGGAGTATCAGAAGAGCATATCATTGCCCAGTAGATACAGCGTTATGATACTTAAAACTGACAGGCACTGTACATCTTGCCCAGTGTTTGGTTATAATATTTAGTGTTATAAGGTATCATTTGATCTTTCTTGGACAAAATGTCCCAAATATGGCCACAGGCTCAATGTGTGGGATATATGTTGAAGCTTAGGGAATACCTTTAATCCGTATGCAGATAACGCAGTAACGATTGGTTACAGGGGATTTTAATGCAGGTCTCCAAAGCATTCACAAAAACATGTGATGCTCTTTTTTTTTTTTTTTTTTTTGCGAACTGTTAGAAACTGAAGTTTGGAATATAGTTTAATTTGCAACTATAGTTTTGTAGGAAAATTTAGGAAGTTTTTTTTTAAATAATAGCATTAGAAGAACTTTTTTTTTTTCCCTCCCATTTTATTCCCTTCAGCATTTAGATTTGGGATTTTACTTTAGATTGACAGACCATAATCTGGGAAAAGAATTTGTCAAGATAAGGAATTTGCGGTTAAATTCCACTCCTACTTCAGAATTATTGCTTTGAGTGTTGATGGAATTTCTTGTATTCACTAGTTCCATTGTTCATACACAGCTTAAGCTATTGTTAATTACAATGGGAAGTTAGTGACGACCAGAAGCTCGGGCTTCCCTCTTGGCAGGAGACAGGACTATGGTATCCCAGTGGAATTGTACACGTTATTACAAGGGTGCTCTTTGACTGGCTGATGTCTTGAAAGTGGTTGTGCAGTGTCATCCACTGTCAGCCACAGCAGTGTTGAAGTTGAGTTACCTCTTAGATTTAAGTGTTGATATGACAAGCGGAGAAAAGGGATAGAGTGCAAAATTGTTTGCGAGAGAGAGAAACAAATGCAGGAAAAGGAGAGGTTAAGATGATAGTTTTCTATTTTTTTTTTTTTTCTAATTAAATATCTAAAATGACCCAGGCAGTCTCCAATGCAATACTGGGTCACTTGATGATCTCTTCTGAAATCCAGCTTTCATTTCTGTAGCTGCATTTCTTTGATTAAAGTTTAAAATTGAAATGCTTTTGTTTCTGTAAACTCTGGCAAGTTGTTAGGTTTTTTTCAATATTCAGTTTCAATTTGTCTTTCCTCAAGTCAGTTCCCAAAAGGAAGATAATATACTACTAGCAGTGAGATAAAGTAATGTGAAAAGTTTTGAGGAGCAGAGAGAGTAATAGCTACAGTTTGTATTTGTCCAGGTTAAAATGTGTCAAGGATTCTTTGTTCTTTGCTGAATAATTTCCTGTGTTCTATTTCAAAATAAAAAACTATCCCTGAGAATTGTGAAGAGCACCTTCACTTGCAAAGTAGTACTGTGTTGGTTTTTCTCCTGCTGTAGTCGGATAACTCAAAACAAAGAGAGAAGTTTGCAGTGCCTGTACTCTGTTTCAGTACAGGTCCTTGATAGAAGTATATCTTTAAATATGTTCCAGGCATGGGAAGGGAGAGAGTCTTGGGGTGAATCTCAGTGTGTCCAGGGAGAATGTCCCCGTGGCTGTACGAGCCTCAGGGTTGGAAAGGTGTCATGCTGCCACACTTCTTGATGCTGAGTCATCTTTGTGTGGGTGTGTGTTTTTAAAGACAATCAATAATTTGACATGCTAACAAATAGAACGGTTTTTAAAAGTAGGATTCCATATGTTAATGAAGAAGATGTGAACAGCCAGGCAGAAAGATGTAAAGCAGTATTCTGGTTGCTGTGGGGGTAAGAGTGCAGTGTAGGGCTGGTACACCTGGAGCAGCTACAGTCTACAGGGGTTTAATGTTGTCTTCCATTTGCAAAGTTCCGTCAGAAATGGTGTACTGGTAAGTTGTGCTTAGGAAGGGAGAGCCACAAAGAGCTTTGCAGCGAAGGATGGCAACAATCGGAGTGATTACTTCTTTTGTCTGACTGAGATTTGTCCACAGTTATTTGAGAGACTCCTGGAAGGGAGTTTGATTCAGTGTAGGTAAATGATGGCGCTACAGAAGTGGACAGACTGTATTTCTACAGTTACTTCTCTGTAGTTTTCTTACTTTTCCACCTCGCTTAGGGGTGGTGGCAGCACTTAGCTCAAGGATACCGAAATCTTAAGCTACAGCTGTTTAGAATCGATGTGTATCTCACAAGTAATGCCTGTAAGAGCCTTTAATTTGAATAGCTTGTCACAGATATCTTTTCCTTTTCAGGTATAATGGACAAATACCAGGAGCAACCTCACTTGTTGGATCGCCACTTAGGTAGGAATGTCATCTTTAAATAATTTTTGTGTGTATACTTGGAAATCTTTTAAACTAGAAGGTCCATTTTGCATTACAAGATTGCTGCGGTTGATATTACTTATATGACTTATTTCCCTCTCCTTTCGTTAGAGTGGATGATGAATTCATTGTTGGATATAGTAAGAGACAATGGATCTCCTGCGCCACTAGTTCACCTGGCTTTTAAATTTCTTTACATCATTACAAAGGTAAAAACCCCTAAATTTAACATTCTGTAACTGAAATGTTTAAGTTTCCAATATTTTTTTTGTTGTTTAAATAACTTTTAAAAAATTCACATTTTCAAAAAATAGTAAAATAAACAAATGTTTGAGTAATGCAGTGAAATATTTTAAACTGTCCTGTGAAAGATTGGTTCTCTTTTTTATAATTTTCATGATAACTTATGTTATTTAATGATCCAGAGTAGTAAAAATCAAAATCTGAATGCAAAAAAATTGCAGACATTGAGATACCCAGTGATCAAACAAGAGTCATAATGTTAAAAAAGAAGAGTAAGGTATGATGAAGAATTAGATTGTGGAATTTCTATCTGAGCATGAGGAAATGTTTTTGGACTTCGAGGCTTGAACACTGGAAGAGCTTGCTCAGAGAGGTTGTGGAGTCTCCATCCCTGGAGCTACTGAACACCCTACTGGGCATGGTCCTGCAGCCTGTCGTGGGCGACCGTGCGCTGGTAGGAGAGTTGGACTCCACAGTCTCCAGAGGTCCCTTGTTTTAAAGTAAAAGAATTATATTTCCATTAATTCTTAATAAGTTTGTAAACCCCCAAAAATCTCAAGACATTTAATTCATATACTTACTGTTCTTACTGCATGAGGATCATATACAAGAAGCTCCTTGAAGGGTGTTTTCTTTATCCTCAGTGCTTGATGATGTCAGATGGCTTACAAAATTTTGAAATTTTCTTTTACAGGTGAGAGGGTACAAACTTTTCCTTCCACTGTTTCCTCATGAAGTAGGTGATCTACAGCCTGTTTTGGATATGCTTGTAGACCAGAATCCAAAAGACTCTGAGGTGAGAACTTGCTGTATTTTTTGTATAACTCTTATGTCTCCAGCAGAAAAAGCTGATGAGTGTAAGAAAAAAAATCTGGAAAAAAGTGTATAAAGCAGTGATACAGCCTGTCTGATGTTAACTGAACATCTGGTTTAAGTATGAAAGTCACCTTGTGAGCAGAGAAATGTCTTATTGAAGGAGAAGTCTTGTGTTTTTCTTTCATGGGATACATTCTAAGGATTTAGAAGTGATAGCAGTAGAGGTGCAAGTAAAATCTTTAACCACTCATATAAGGGAACAAATCATTTGAAATAACAGTAATAAGAAAGGCAGTGAAAGATACTGAACTTCTAAAAAGAAAATTCTGAAAACTGAAAAACTGAATTCTGAAAACTGAAAAATTCTCTTCCTGCTATGCATATCGTTAAGTTATGTTAATCTAGCTTGAAGTTGTAATGTGAAAGTAAAATCACAGGAAACAGAGTATTTAGGGTTTATATGTTTATTCCTATTTCTCAATCTAAAGAGACTGTTTTTTAAACCTTTGCGTTTTGTCAAAGTTGTTATGAGCACTTCTATTTTGATGAGGAAATGAAGACGATAGTTAATTTTCCTTTTTTTATTTTCATAAAATATTTTATTCTTCCCCAACCCCCCCAAAATCTGTCTTCAGATGTGTGAGGTTTTCCATTTTCCCTTTTCCCTTCTTCTTTTCCCTTCTTCTTTTCCCTTCTTCTTTTCCCTTCTTCTTTTCCCTTCTTCTTTTCCCTTCAGGGAGGTGAAGATTGGAGAAAATTACAGTTATGGCATGAGGCATAAATTGCTTGGATTTTTGCCTTTTGATAATATATTCCTGGGTGTGGAAAAATAACACAGATTCTAATTTCAGATTTTTTTTCTACCTGTTTGCAATTTGAAGAACAGTGCAACACCATTTCATTATGTGTCTTGAGTTAAAATTTTATTTGGCTGGGAATGTTCTGGGCAAGAATTCTGATTTGGAAAAAAAAAAAACTTAAGCAAAGAATAAAGCAAAGCATGGATTGAGATCATAGAATCATAGAGTGTCTTGAGTTGGAAGGGACCCATAAGGATCATTAATCCAATTCCAAGATACTGTAATTGATATTCTTATATTTTTGAATAAAGAAAAATAAGAATTCCAGGCTTATTAAGATAGAGTTTTATTAGGCTTATTAGGCTTTTTAGGATAGAGTTTTAAGAGAGGTCATCGTCTATTACAAGTAACAAAAATCATGGATATGGAGACAATAATTGTATTGCTGCTCTAATTTTTTTTTTTTTTTTTAGTAAGCATTATCAATTCTAAACAATTTGCTGTTGTAGTAGACCTTTAAAGCTTGTAAAAGTTCCTTCTTGTCTGTCTCTGAAACCACTTTATATGTGTTTTGAGTAAACCCATAAATCAGTACATAAGAAATTAGGAAGAACAACATATTTCTCTCATATTTGTGACTGGAGGTACAGATGGGCTGAGGGAAGGAGAAAACAGGAAAATGGCAACATGCAGTTTTCCTTTGGGAAGGAAATAAACTTGTCTAGATTTCAGATTCAGAGGGGAGGGTCCATTAATGTTGTTACAGTTTTCCTGTTTGGAATTTTTCCTAGTTCCGTCTCCTGTGGTGGTTCAGAGCATTCAGGTTTGGAGTTTTTCTCTTCATCATCTTTCTTTGAAAGTTCCTTGGGGCTACTGGATAGTTTCTGCTCCAGGCACTTCGTTGGAATATGTTCCAGAAAATGGAGTGCATATCTTGTTTTACCCTTCTCTTCCAGACTTGGGAAACTCGCTACATGCTTTTATTATGGCTTTCCATGATATGCTTGATTCCTTTTGATCTGGCCCGTTTTGATGGAAATATTATTTCTGAGGAAGGGCATACTCGTATGCCAACAATGGATCGCATACTTAAAATAGCAAAAGTAAGTATTATACATCTTCTAATACTTTCAAACCCGTGATATTTTTCTTAGGCTTAATCTTTCAATATGTCATAAATTATTGTCTTTTCAGAATGTTATTTAAGCCTGTATTTGCTGTATCTAATCTGTGAAGAATTTCTCCATAGTTCTGGAATTTTCAGTATGTTCTTTGCTGCTGTAGTGTCAGATGAGACAGTTACTTGTTTTCCCGAAAGTAATAAACTATCTTATTTTATGACCATCTGATAGGAATGCCTGCCTTTGATTATGTTAACAGCTTTTAGTGTTTGAAAATACTAGCTAGCTTATTCTGAAAGACGAGTTTGAAGATTTATGTAGGAAATTGGTGTTTGATCAGGATGAGTAACAGTGGAAGCTGTGACTGCATGAAGAATTTTTCAACAAAGATAAGCTTTCGCTAGGTGTAAGCTGAAGTGGCTCACTTGTCATCCCCTTAAGATAAAAATAAACAACAACCCATTCCCCACAAATACCTCAACAGTTTACGCTTTTCACACTTGCAGCACTTAAGTGGCTTATCATTTGTAGGCAAGTAGTAGCACAAATATGACTGTAAGTTAAGGTTTCAGTAAACTTGCTTTGAAAGGCACTAGAAGGGAGGCTTTGTTATCTGATACTTGATTTGTTAAATTGGGAGTTTAATTTTTTACAATCTTAAGTTCAGTTTGTAATTGTAAGAATGACATAATAATGTTTGTGATCGTAAGTATTGAGTAGTATATTCATGTACAACGTTATGTAGTTGTTATTAAATCTACATGTATGAACTCTTTTACAGTTAGTTTTCTTTTGCCTTTAGTGTTATTTGGTTGTCAGTGATAAGGCTCGAGATGCAGCTGCTGTGCTGGTTTCAAAGTAAGTCTCTTTTGTGCTTCTTGGTAGAAAGAAAAAAAGCTGGCTCCCATTTCTCCTGCCATTTTTTTAGTCTGACGTGCTTCTAATGACAACGTTGGGAGGACTGGAAGTTGCCAACTATATGTGGGATGTTGACTTTGCTTGAATCAGATCATGTAGTGTGTTTATTATTGGAAATGCTGTGTTTTCTTCTGCTTACTAGAGGAACAGGTATCTATCACAGGTGGTACGGGTACGGATCTTCACTGTTAACACAATACTGTTCAGATTTCCATCTAGGGACTGCTTTGTGCTGTGGGGTTTTAGAAAGATGCAGTTACTTTGTGTTGCTGCTGATTTTTTCAGTGTGTTGCATGGTAAATAGAAAATTGGTATCTAGTATTCCTGGCTTGATGTTTCCTAGTAATACTTAAGTTATGCAAAAGTGATGTTAGTGATGTTAGAATTTATTTTCTTAATATCCCTCTTGGCACTTTCTTCATTCCCTCATCCAGAAAACAGTACTTGTTTTCTTAGGTTTATTGTTTCAAATAATTCATCAAAGGAAACAGGTGTAGGATAATGGAACTTTCTAAATCCCATCATTTTAAGCAGTTGGTGTTCAGACACTGAATAGTTTGTGAGAGAGGTGTAGTTGTTCTGACATTTTTTGCATCACTTAGTAATACTGATGCTAACTTTGTTTATAAATTTGAACTAATGAACTTCTAGATCTCTTGTCTCAGTACATTGATTGGCTTTATTTGTCATGCATATGAAAATAAATTACAAAGACCATAAACTGTGCTGGTACAGACGTATCTTTTTTCCAGTGTATATCACACTACATATTCCAATATATTCTAGCAGAAGGGGGCTTTAGTCAGCTCAGTCTGACGTTTGGGTTTGCTTTTCTTCTTTAAAAAGCAAGCAGTGCCCCCATCCTCTGCTGACATATACTCTGTCTACACTAGGGGGCTCTGCCAACGCAATTTTGCCAGCGTGGCTCTAGGAGCCTCAGCAACAAGAGGAAGGGATGATAGCAGATGTGGGGAGCTAGTTTGAACAATAAAGTCTGTGTTAATGTGTCTCTGGATTAAGACGCACAAAATTTGTGGGGTTAGTTGTATCAAAATAGGTGTTAAAGAGAACATATAGAGCAGATCCTAACTGTCTTTTTGGGAAATAACCGTCCATGTACTTATTTTAAATTTTTTCTGAACTTCAGTCATGGGACTAAGTATAATGCTACAGTTCTGAATCTGACATCAAAACAAACTTTTTTTGTTTTACAACTGGCAGTTCATGAGGAAAATTCATGAAGGAGTCGAGACTAGAATCATAGTTCTCTGGTACTGTCCTGTACTTTTCTGATTTACTCTGAAATATTCAACAGCAAAATTTAAGTGAATGCATAAATTATTTGAGTAGTCTTTAATAAATAATCTTGCCTGTTACATACTTATTTCTGTATGACAGAATGTAGGTTTGTCTCCTTATCTCCAGGCTGAGAGAGCTGGCTGCGGGGAGACCTGATTGCGGCCTGTCAGTGCTTAAAGGGGCCTGTAGGAAAGAGGGGGAAAAGCTTTTCAGTAGGGACAGCGGTGACAGGACAAGGGTGATGGTTTTAAACTGAAACAGGGCAGGTTTAGGCTGGATATAAGGAGGAAATTCTTTACAATAAGGGTGGTGAAACACTGGAAGGGGTTGCCCAGAGAGGTGGTGGAGGCCCCATCCCTGGAAACATTCCAGCCCAGGTTGGACGGGGCTGTGAGCAACCTGCTCTGGGTAATGGTGTCCCTGCTCACTGCAGGGGGTGGGACTGGGTGGGCTCTGGGGGTCCCTTCCAGCCCAAAACGTTCTATGGTTCTGTGATTCTATTCTAATCAAGTTTTTTCAGTCATTTTGGAAGGGGTAATTGGAAGTTGCTTTTCTAGGAATTTTATGTACCTGCATTGGTAATCTGCCTTGTCACAAGTTGACAGAAGCAGAGGATTTGAGGGGAAGGTGTGACATAGAGTTATTCTCGAGCATTCATATGTGCCTGAATGTGCCCTTTATCTTTTTCACTTCCTAAGACCCCAGAAAAATACCCAAATCAACCAGCTGTGATAGTCCAGGTACATCCAGTATTTGGAAGCTTTCACGAGCAAGCATGACAGTAAATGAAAGATTCCTTCATCACATTATACTAACTGAATTTACACTTCATTTGCTCTCCAGGATATCTGTAAAACTACATTACTAGTGGAAGCATATGTATAGCAATGTGATCAATTACGGCATTGCATTCAGCAAAACCTTGTGTTCAGGCAGTGCTCATACCTGCATTTCAGGGGGGTTTCTTAAGGGCCTTGCATCCTAATGCAGTGTACTATGCAGGCATGTAGTTGTCTTATGTTCTCTTCACCTCCATTTTATTGGCTGAATTAATTTTTATTAATTCAGTACATATAATAACAAAAAAGGTGATAGTATACATTAAGCCAGTTCTAGTACTATCTGCATCAAGGTGTGTAAGGCTATAATGCGAGCAAAATTTCTATTTAGTGTACTTACAATTACATAGTTTATTATGAAAACACCATTTTCAAAATAGCCTAATGATTAAAACAGTTCACTGAGAATTAGAAGATCCGGGTCTAAAGCCTTTTGGCCTTGGTGCACTTGAATTTACTTTTTTCATGTCCCAAAACAGTTCTTTAATGAGTGGGCATAGTTATTCAGAGATGAGATCACTGTTTCCTCTTCTGGAATTTAGATTGTTAGGTAGACAAGAATACAGAAATCCTAGGACAGGCAGAGAGGTAAGATGCAGGAGTCTGACTGTAACATGCTGAGTGGGAAACTCCTTGGGGAGGAAGTCTGGGTTCTGGTTCCTAGTCTAAGGAGTTTATGAATTTCAAGTGAAGTTTAGAAACATCAGGATCTAAGACTTCCTGTTTTCCAAAGTAATTTGCGTTTTATAGGGTGAAGGAGCTGGAGTTTGTTTCATGAATTCTCTTTTCTGTCTGCTCAGTGACCTGGTTGCAGTAGGAGGAGATGAGGCTTATCCTCATCTCCCTTCTAGTCTGGAGGTTAGGGCACTCCTTTGAGAAATTAAGATTTAAACTCCTTTGGGCTGAGAGAGGGTCTAGGAACCAGTTCATCTACTTTACAGGTTGCTTCTGTTAGCTGCGCTATTGTGCAAAAGAAGGCTTTGTCCTTGCTGCTCTGCTATAAAACAAACCACCCCCCAGCTAACCCCTCCCCCAAATCCTCATTATTCTATAGCTGAACACAATAGCTACTGACTTTGAAGACAATTCAAGTGATCATATGTTTGCTCACTCTTCCCTGTGTTCGCATTTAATATTCCCCGTTAGTTAGCTCTTGGTGCAGTTCCCTTTTAATTTGTAGGTGCATGAAGTAACCAGATAAAGGCTCTGCATGCATCCTTCTTTAAGCGCTATGATTGTACTTTGTAGCCTTTCCTGTGTACCTTGTTTCCTTTGGTGGCACTGAAAACAAAGTTTCTTTATTTGGTCTGAATCTCTCTGCTGGAACAGGCCCCTAATTTTTAGGGACTAAGAAGACTAAATTAGATAACTGAAGCAGATGCCCTAACTGTAGGTTTAGGGAAGTAGTTTAACCATGATGAACCTCTTTTGCCCTCTCTAAGATAGCTAAAAATGCATCCCGTGACCCATCCAGTGTGTTAAATAATAGGTGTTTGACCTTTTCAAGTATCCTAAGAAACATATAGCACTGATGATTGGTCTTTATGGGCCTTGCTGATAACAGTGAATACAGACCAATTGTTGATTTGCACCATCTGTTCTTGGTGAGAATAGTGAGAATCCTTGTGTTTGTTTCAGCTTTTCACTAATTGTAATGGAAATAGTTTTTATGTGAGACTTTCCAAAAGTTTGTTGCTTTACAATTAAGATGAGAAATCTCTAGAATCCAAGTTTATAGGTTGGTTTGAAGTGAAAGTGAAATTCTGGGTCAGAGCTTTGCTCAGAAGCAAAAGGGCTAAACATGCAATGATTTGGAGTATTCCCACCCTCAGCAATTTAGCAAAATATCCATTGGAGAATTGTTTTTAGGAACTGCAGCCTGTTCGGATAGCAGGAAATATTTTTCATTGAGAATCATAAAGTTAATAACTGCAGTGTTTTGTTTTTTTCTGTGACAGATTTATTGTTCGCCCTGATGTCAGGCAAAAAAGGATGGCAGACTTCCTGGACTGGACACTTTCAATGTTATCTAAATCCTCCTTCCAGACCATGGAGGGGACTGTTGTTATGAATGGCATGCTCCAGGCCCTGGTAAATACTGTTTTTCCTTTAAACGATAGATGATTGTATTTATGATTCTATGATACTGCTATGGTAGACATTTAATAAAAAAATACCCAGAGAGGTTGCTGTTTATAAAAAAGGGTAAGATAATACACAGCTAGAATTTCCTCCACAGCAGTTTTGAAGATGTAACTTCCCATCTATGTGTATTTTCTTTAAGTATCCTTGTCATCACCAAATGAAAATGAAGTTGCCAGTATAGATACTGATAAATAACTCTCAAAAGTGCTTTTAAATATCTGATTATATATTAGTACTAATTTTATAATTCAGCTTGGGTGGTTTCGTGTGTTTTTTTGTTTTGTGGTTGTTGTTTGTTTTTTCTTTGAACAAAACCTTTGAAATAAATAATTAGAACTGTACAAAATTAAGAGGTTGGGCTTCTGATACAGTAGCAGTCCCAGACTTTTCAGAACTGGTAACTAAAATGCAAGTGATTCTTGAAAGTTGTATCCATTCTTCTTCAACTAAAATATTGTCCTCAATAATTTTAATAAGGCATACTAAACTTGTTAGGCAGTGTCCTTGAGTAGTCTGAAAAAATGCACTATTTCCTGTTGTATTACTTGCTAATCATCACAAGCTTTTTGTTTAATGCACATTACCTTGTGAAGTAACTGTAATTTATGCCTCAAAGAGCTGAATTCTTAGATTGGGTTTTAAATTCTATATACTATGCATGGGAAAACATCTGTAATACCTGAATCACTACTATATGATAACATTTCTCCTGTATGTTGTAATAATATCTTTTTATAAAAGCTTTCTGGTAGTTTTACACTCTTGAAAATATTGGTGTGCATTCTGAAATACTTGAAGGTGTCTGTCCCAGTTTTCTGTCTGTGAATATATTTGAGTGACATGGGGGAGTTTGAGTGGATGGAGTTGTTCCCTCATGTTTCTGTTGTCGACCAAAGTCGAGGTAGCACAAGCAAAGCAGATGATACGCTTTTGTGCAGTCTTTGCACAGGTTTAAAGATTTGCTGGTGTTTGTATGAGTTTCTATAATTCACATAAATTTGCAGGTCTTTTTAAGTAATTGCTATGAGGACTTGTATTCAGTATGTTACTAAACATCAGAGCAGAGTTCTGGAACAAGTGTGTGGTGTGTGTTCTGGAGTTTTTTTGTTTGGTTGGTTTGGTTTCTTGTTTTTTTTTCTTTCTTTAGCAGCTCTTCCAAATCAGAAGATACAAGAAATGATCTATATTTAGAATAACTTAGGACTTGCTGCTTAAGCAGGAGGAAGCATTATTTGTATGCATTGCAGTATGTTTCAAAAGACAGAATGATGTTTCATCATTTTATTGTCAGATCTGGAAAGGAAGACTGACTGACTGCCATTCTAGGTGCATGATGAGACTTGTAGGATGTATAATACATTAGTGTTTTGTCATAATTCCTTTGAGTTTGGCTTTAGCTCTATCCACCTGTTCATTAGTGCATACTAAGTGAAACAGGTGAATACTTAACAAGTAGCATCGAAACTAGAATGTGATACAATATACCTGGAAGCAGCAGCCTGCCTTCTTACATTTGTATGATTTTTTTTTTTTCCTCCTCTGTGGGGTAGGAGAAAGTATTTATCAGGCCAGTTTTATTTGTGTCCTACAGCTCATAACTCCTGTTCCAGCAGGTAGGTATGAGAAGACTGAATTTTTAAAGCTTTTTTTTTTTTTTGCATTCAGTCTTCACTTTTTATTTCAGTTACTACAATGTAAACATGAACTATATCATTAGAAAATAAAGGTTTTCAGAATGATATGTATGTGGGTATGTGTGTATGCAGACATGCCTAAGTGGAGTAGGAAACATTTATTTCAAGAGTTTAGTGTTAAGAATTTTGTAACACACTTGTAACAATAGCTTGTTGTAAAAACCAAAAATATCAGCTGAAAATAAAAGAAGTGTTTAAAATAAGTCAACCTTTTCTTGGTCTGTACAGAAGCATAATAAGTAATTGCTAAGTGTGTAAAGCAGAACACATCCTCATGAGGGACAACTAAAACTTGTGTCAACAAGCTTCAAAATTCTTTGCCCTTGGATTCCTCCAGCAATTTCTTACTTGAGGAGTCAAATTGTAGTTGCCTGGGCATTTCTCTCTGACCAAGCAGGAGAAAGACCATGTTTTCAGTTTCTGGTCAGTGCAGCAAGGCAGGTTTCGGGAATGTAACAGGTTTCGGGAATGTAACAGGTTTCGGGAATGTAACCCACCAGGGTGGGGGTAAAAAGTCTTTCTCTTCATCGAATCAGTTTAGGGCTGCCCCTAACAGGGTGGGTTTCAGTTGGATTATTGTATTATGTTGCTTATGGTCTGCATTTAGGAAATAGCTTGTAGTGAGATTGGCATGGCAAAACTGTTTTAAAAAGACATGAAACTCTTGCATTTCAATGAACTGAAACTGCAAGTTAGGTACGCAATGAGTAGTTCGATGTTGCACTTTGATCTGCCTCTTCGTGGCCTTAAGTCTTGGTGATTAGGTATGCTACTGTTTAATCTAACTCAGCATTATGTGTAGAACAAGTACTACTGTTTCATGATTCTTGTTGAAACACGCAGCCTGCATTACACATTTTAATTCCACTGATGCTTTTTTCTTTTTTTTTTTTTTTTCTTTACACCTGTCGTCAGTAATATATCATTTCACAACAGGTGTGCACTAGCAGGAATCTTTACTCACAGCATTTCAGATTCGTTTTTTAAAACTGCCCTTTTTTGTTGAAACTAGCATTGCAGTATTGAATTAAATTCACATTTGTGCTTGGATACTTTGTATATTTGAAGAATTATAAATGTCAGATTAATAACGAATTGCTACATTTTTTTAATAACATTTGTTTACTTGAAGGAAACTTCTAACCTGTTTCAAGAATCTGCATTTTAAATTCTCTTGGTCTGGAGGTTTGCTTTTAAACCTGCCATTATATCAAACAGCTTTTTAGTTATTGCTGCAGGGTGTAGCACTCCCAGTTCTTGCGTGACAGAGATGTCATCATGTTGAGGTAGCCTTGGGCATTGAAACTTATTAAACCTTATTTGTTTTATAAGTGATTCAGTATACAAGTGTGAGTAATAATTAAAAAAAATAAAACGCCCTACACAGTGATCTGATGAAACTCGAGAGTCTTAAGAACAGGGCATTTCCCTGAGCTGTCTCTAATGCAAAAGTTATTTAGCAATAGCTACATGCTTATGTAAATTTTGCTTCAGGGAAGAAAGAACTCTCCAGCTCTATTCTTTCAGACCCAGAGGCACAAAAATAGAATGTTTCCAAATAGAATATTTCCCAAGTCTCTATATTTTGGCATTCTCAAAGAATTAGCGATGCTAGGATTGTCTGTTGGCGTTATTTTTTTAAAAAAGTGTTGCTGCTTAGTGGTTTGGTAATAAAGGTGTACAAAAAGCAGTGTTGATATGAGGAGAGGAAGAAAATTCTTCTGTCTGCAGATACCAAGGGCACTGATCCCTTTCTGGTAATACTGTACGTCCTCTCTTTCTGAATGGCACAGAGTATGCTAATGTGCCCTTGTCTGGTATTTCGGAGCTTTCTTTCCCTTCTCACTTAGAGGTACTGTAGGTCCTGTCCTACAGTATTGTGTTTAATTCAAGGTTCAGAAATTCTGTTATGATAAGACTCTTTCTTTTTCCTATTAGAATATAGTGTTGTCTCAAGCTGCTATTTTTTTTTTCTTCCAAGTTTTTTGGACCTGTGGTTTTGCACAGCCTTAAGATGGAAAGGAGCTATTCTGTTAGCTGTCCATGTGTTAGTCTGAACTTTTCAGTCTTTCAGCTGATAAATAACTAAGATCTTAGGAAAACTGAACTCCTTTTGCCCCCCATGTAACTGGGCTCTATATTGAAGTTTGTCAGCTTAAGGACCATGTTTATGATCAGTACCCTGACGAATACATGTGACCTACAGAAGTACAATTTCTGTTGAAGACATACTAAGAATGAGGGCTTTAACTAATCTGTTTTACCATTAGCTGTGCCTATAATGCATTAAATACACTCTACTTTCAAGCAAATTTATTATTCTGACAGCATGTCCTCTCTCACCTTGTTTACCTCCCCACACCTGGCTTGCAGGCAGGGATGGCTGATAGCTTTCCCTGGACCTGGATGTTGTGTGACTACTAGGGGGTGCTCCAGAGTAATGCAAGATACCATTTTCTTCTCTTCCCATAGAGGCTGAAATTATCCTCCCAGTCCTTGCCTTGGTTGGTTACAACCAGAGGGTAGATTCAGACTGGTGTCTCCTGCTCGGCTTGAAGATATACTTGCTACCAAACAGTCAGGCCACCCTTAATGGTGATTTGTATAGCTTGGGGAACATGTCCGGGAGATGATCCTGTTTGATATATTTCATGAAGGTCAGGCCTAAAGTGGGTTATGCAGACAATTGGAAGGTGTGGTGTGTTTCTTCTGTGATTACTAAGAAACTAGGGTTTGTTTTCCTTGCACCATGCTACTTCTAAAGCAAAACCAGACTTGACAGTCATCATTGCTTGCACACCACTGATTTTCTCTAATTTGTAGGTGGCTTAATTATTTATAAGAGAGGGAGTCACATACTTTTCAACAGTTCAACAGGTTGGGTGAGTTGATGTATACTGTATGTCCTCATTAAAGTGAAGAGACCATGGCGTAACTTTGCCTGGATACTCCAATAGACAGGCTCCTTACTTTCCGTATTGTTAGCTGCTGACACTAAAATGCCTATGCAGGTGGCAAACCAAGCTTATTAATTATTTTGTTTGTATCAGATTTCTTGAAATGGCATGCCTTGGATGTTTTTCTTCCTTCAAGGCAGGAAGTTTAAGCTGAATACTGTAATGCTGATTTGTCCTTTTTTTATAATTTTTAAACATGTTTTCTGTTCATGTATCATGTACTTTGCTTTTTAATATAACCCCTGTAAGCTCTAGGTTTGCAGGATTTTTCTGAGACAATAACTTTGTCTTACATACATAACTGTAGCATACGCCAGAAGAAAATACATACCCCACCATGCCCCTGGGCCAACATTGCTTAAAGTGCTCTTTTATTTCCTCTGGAGAATATATCTAGTAAATTTGGGAAATTTGGACTTGTGAATGCATTTGCATACTTTGACTCATAAAGAAGTAATGAAAACTTCTTTTTTTGACATTTCTACGATCAGAAAAAAACCCCAGACACTGGATTTCCTGCTGTGTTGAATATCTGAAGAGTAGTTCTCAACAGTTTGGTTATTACCTACCTACTTCTATAAAAATTGTTTTTTTTGGTAAAAATGGCTGCTATACTTTTCTGTGATACAGAGGAATACCTTATGTATATCACTTGCCGAAACACCGATAATCTGGTAGAAGGTTATTTCTAACCTGCCATGTACATCAGTGGGTGCAAACAGAACTTTTTTTCCTTTCAGACATTCGGCATTTTCAGCTTTGTTTGTTCCAAAATCAGCAGGTAACATATTCTATTGAACAAAACCCATGTAAATATTAAGTCATTTATTTATTTATTTTATTAATTTAAACACAGTAGCTATGGTGTTCTTTGGGTAATTTTTACTTCCCTTAAAAACTTGCATCAGCAAAATAAAATCCCTTAATCCATACCTCAATTGGTTTACAGTGGTTGCTATGATGATTTTAACATCTGAAAGTATATTATAAATTCTTGCAGTACTTTGTTTGAGAATGGGTGTTCTGTGTTGAAATTTAGATATAAAAATAATTTATTTAAGTATGTCATGAAACTTTTAACTATGTTTCTCTTTTTTGTTCAGAAAATAGTAGAAATGGTTGTGAAGTGGAATCTGCTGAGTTCACTGTTCTGAATTGATTCATAGGTGTATGAGGCTGTTTTCTTCAGTTTTTTAGAAAAGCATTAAAAAAATTCTTATACTATATTTGAAGAGTTTTCTCATTTCCTGCTTGTATGTTGGTTAATCTCTTCCTACATCTTGCTTAGAGGCGATACCTTCTAGTTATGTTTTTCCTGAGGATTCAGACTCAATTCAAAGTTGACCTTGAGAATGTCGAAGCTCACAGAGAAATTTGTTGAAAGGTGCCAGAATTTAGGAACTATGTAAGACTGAAAATGTGCAGATGTTTTGAGAATTCTATTCCATCTTTGCAGAAGCTCCCAAACTGAGAAGTATGTGGGTAGACATCCAAATGCATTTGTCCAGGAGCATTCCCAAGGCTATACTAAAAAGCTGTTTCTTTACATTATCACTGTTTCAGGAATTATACTGGTTTTTGTTTGAATATGCTTGAATATAATCCTAATAATTTGGAGGCAGCCTGTGTGTGCCTTAGAAACAGTATTTGCTCTTAACTGAGCTTTTATACAGAAAGGAGAAGTAATTGTGGAGATGAGGTGCTGCCGAAATGCCGCAGTATCTCCCAGCACCCACTGCAAACTTGCTAACCCTGTGAAGAAACCACCTGATAGGTTTTTAACGCAGAACACAGGAACAAAGTGATGAAGAAATGAGCTTTGCATGTTCTAGCAAAGAGGTAGAAGAGATTGAGAGGCACTCTAGATTTGTTAATTATACCAAAGATTTGCAAATTTTCTGTTGTTTTTTCTTTAGGCTTTTTAATACAAGCAGAGTTTTGTTGTATGTTAGTGGAAAGTTTTGTGGGGTTTTTTGGATATTGATATGGTATATTGGATATGGTGTATTTGGATATTGATATGATAAAAGCTATGCTGTATTTATACCACTTGTGTTGGTCGTTATTTCCATTAGCTGTTCTTCTGGGCCTGAAGTAGTTCTGTGGCATTACTACTTTGGAAATGTAGTTTTTAAATGATGCTTTACAATTGCCTAGTTACTCGTGAACACATTAAAAATCTTAAATAGTTCAACGTATTTTTTCAAATTCCCTTCTAGAGATTGTAGTAGAGCTGATCAGAAGTGCTAATTTAGGATCCTAAAATGCAATTTAGTAACAAAACAAAATAGAATAGGTACATAGCCTAAAGGTGTTTTTATTACCTTTGTTGCTCTTAACCACACCTGCAGTACGGGAGGCATGTGTGTGTTTGGTATGTGTGAGAAAGTACATATTTTTAAGGTAAGTCTGTTCTTGTTTAACTCCTAGGCATATTTATTGAGGAACATTTTTCTTCTGGTGAGTGACAAAGCAAGGATAAAATAAGCGACTGAACACAGTAGTTTTGATGCATACTAAGTGAACTGAGGAAACTTTAAATGTGTAATGTGTTTTTGTCAGGTGTTCATAGTCCATTTGTCTCACTATAGTGCTGGGGCCTAATCTTACTGGGATATTTAATTGTATATGAAATTATTTTGGAAGGTCTTTGCTTCTTTAAATCCCTCGTCACAGGAATTAAAGTTTGCCTGTTGGAGGTATATTTGTAGCAGGCTTGCCGTCAAGAGATTTCTGTAGCTGGTTTTTAGCTTAACATGGAGTTCTCAAAAGCTGTCAGAGAAACAGGGTAAAATACTCATCATTTTAGTCTGTACTGCGTCCTGTCTTTCAGTGTGTGGTTGCTACTAATAACTACGCTTGTTCGCATGTGTCCACCTGTCCTGCGTCTTAGCAGCGATCAAAGTGTTGATGTGTGCTGGGTCATCTAAGTCATAAGCAAATTTGTTCAGTTTGGAGACGTTCAGTGTCAGTAAGTCCCAAACAGGGTATAGAGTGCCTCTAGATCCTCTGCCTTTATTCATGTTCTGCAAATTCTGCTTCACTTTTTAGAGGTTCCAAGGAACATGGGCTGTTGGAGATAATAGGTTCTGTGGCTGCACCTGCAGTGAGCTCCTGTGGCCAGGCACCGAGCTGGATGGTTCAGAGAGCTGAGCTGGCTGAAAACTAGTGGCTTTCTCTCCCCCCCCCCCAACTTCTTGAGTGTTTTTTGGCCAACTCAGCTCCTTGAGTTGGCTGCCTGTGTGACTGTATGGATGTGAGGGGAGGGCTGGGCTCCAGTATCCTTGACTTGCATTGACTTACAAAGAAGTAAAACTGCACCCTGTGACTTTCTTC
Organism: Podiceps cristatus; assembly: GCA_000699545.1. Taxonomy (NCBI): domain Eukaryota; kingdom Metazoa; phylum Chordata; class Aves; order Podicipediformes; family Podicipedidae; genus Podiceps; species Podiceps cristatus. The sequence continues at coordinate 76,967 of KL269677.1, read as the reverse complement.
CTTTTATGCTATTTAAATTAGTAAACACTACAGATTATTATAAGAACATTGAAAAGTATTTTAGAACTCAATGTTTGATATATTATGCTTCAGGATCTCTATGTTCTCATGTCTATTTTCCCTATTTTAATTGTAGGCACAGTTATTTAAACATGGCAAAAGAGAAGATTGTTTACCTTATGGTAAGTTTGTAATATCCTAATTTCTGTTTTTAAAACCATTCCATTAACAAAAGGAAAGGATTAAACTGATAACAAGTGGTGCTGTAAAGAGTGAAATCAACAGGGAAGTTATAAAGCATGCAAAATGAGGAGAAAAAAGAAGACATGGCAGTGAGGGAGGAGCAGACGCTACTGGGGAGTGTTATGTTGGAACAGGTCATCAAAGAATTTGGCAGGTGATCACACTGGCCATTGCTGCTGTAATACAGGAGCTGAATGCAGAATGTATAAGCTGTAAGATGTGGAAAGTACTTTTAAAAACTTGTTAGAACATAAACTGATTTTATACATATTACTACTGAAAATTTTGCAGAAAATCTTCAATTTTTAGCATAAGCACAAGATTTCAGAAAACCCAAGTTTAAAGAACCTGTTGTGTGCAGGACCCAGCTGGAATCATATAGTGATACTCTTGAAATGAGAAAAGCGTTTTGGTGAAAAGAGATTGCAATGGATGCAATTAGGGATAGACAGGTATCTGAAAGGACAGCGTAGAAGTTTCTTAACAGTGTAGCTGCATATTGGACTTACATTCATCTCATGGTGAATCCTGGAATATGGTCAGAACTGACTGCAAAATACTAGTTTGTTTTTTATTGATAGCAGTAAAGTTTTTTTGATGGCTAATTATAAAACACTACAAAAGACCTTGTCAGGTTCGTGGAGCTTATCAAAACACCAAAAATGTGGTTTGTGCTATTCACAGGAATCAATTGCTATTGACAATGGTATAAACTCACTTTAGAATGCTTATGATTTCACTTAATGGATTTATTTTGACTTCTGAGAAGAAACTTTGTAGATCTAGTGCTGGAAACAGTTTTGTTCTCCCAGTTACAAAGTCTGAGATGCAGACGCTTCCTTACAAAATGCCTGAGATATGGGTAAAGATGGAGATGAGACAGTGAAGACAAACAGACTGGAGTGACAGATGCTGTATGGCTGGTCAGGAACAAACAGAAAATATTGAGGGATGTCATTGCAGAGAAATAGCAGGCAGCACTGCGGAAGCTTGAAGAGTAGTAAGACTGCTAGATAAGCAGAATAATGAACAGGCTAGATAAAATATGGTATGACACAAAATTATGTAATTATATATATAATTAAAAAATTACAACTGTACAACAAAATAGTAATAATCAATAAGAAAAAAAAAATATTTGACTCACAACATTAGCCTTGCTGGTAAAATTAGGTATTTTGGCCTGTGGCATATAGAAAGAATATTAAAGAGTTACGAATCTGGTAGTAAGAGAAAAGTTAGGGGCATACCAATGAATAAATTTACCCCAGGAACGATAGAATGCTCACAACTAAGAAGCAGATACTCAGACAGAAACTGGTGGGGATAAGAAAATGTGAGAAGCAAAAAAATACCAAAGATTTTTAATTATTATAGGTTATAACAGATCTGAGGATCTAATAGGAAAAAAGAGACAAATGTCAAAGGAAAATACTGTTTGAAATATTTTGCAATATAGAACTTGATTTAAAAATAAGCACTAGTCCTGAAACCATTTTCATGAGTCTATAGATGTTTTAGTGATTCAGGAGTTGGCAGGACTTGGAAGAGGCTTATATTTATATATTCTTTTTTTTTTTTTTTTGGCTTTGACTATTGATGTTTCTGCAGTCTCTTCTTCCTAAAACCATTAGTCTTTCTAGGTTTTAGTATGTCATGATAAATCATAAACCTTTTCAAACACTGAGAAGATTTTTAAGTCACATCCTGTGACTTTTCAGACTTTGAAATTATCTTAATATCTTTGATCTCTTAGTATTTTGAAAACCCTCATACGAGACTGGAGCGAGAGAGCAGAGTGTTTTGCCAGTATGATTCCATACTTGTAGTGCTTATAGTGAGAGTAATAGATCCTTCTGAGCCCAGGTTGGTTGTCTCCATTAACTACTGATCAGCCTTCAAAACAATCATTAATAGCGTCAGGCTGGAAATGCAAAAGGACTATTTTATTTGTAACAGGAATGTGTTCCTTGTGAAAATTTTGGATCCTGGAACATTATACTTGTAAATCCAACATTCTCCTTTGTCCATGTTTTTTTTACTTTGCTGGACGAATAACTTTGTTACCTTTGATGTGCCCAAATGAAAGGTTTTGCTGCTGATTGTTTACACATACACAGTATTTCTCATGTCTAAATGTTTATGGGCATTCATTCTCATAAAAATTTCTGTGCCAGAGGAGTTAAGTTTGTGCTGCCTGAACATAATAAATGAGGAAAGGAAATACTTTCTTAGTATGCAGAAACTGGCTGCAGAGTAAATGAATTAGATTTTCTGACTCGTGGTTCTGTTAGACTGCTGAAAATTCTTAGATTCCGAAAGATATTTGAACATGTTACTTCCAGTGAGAATTAGAGGCATAAATACTCCCAGAATCTAGATGCATTATAATTTTCATAGTCAAAAGTAATTCTTAAAGCAATCCTTCCTGTTTGGTAGGTGAAGGATATTACCACTATTTGACCAGTGTCAAAGTTACTACAAAGTAGGTAATAAGGCATTTGCATACTTTAATACCTTTAAAAATCTAAATCTTCTAAAGAATTTTCAAAACTTTAGAAAATTTTCTTTAATGAGATTTTTTTTTAAAAGTTTTTCTGGTGTGTTTATTTTCTTTTATAGCTGCTACTGTCCTTGAGTGTCTTGATAACTGCAAGCTGTCAGAAAGCAATCAGATGGTTCTTCGCAAGCTAGGGATGAAACTTGTTCAACGACTTGGACTGACATTTGTGAAACCGAAGGTAGCAAAATGGAGGTTAGTTTAAAGCTAAAACAGTTTAAAAAAAATAAATCCAAAAGCACTCAAAAAACTTAAAAATACCTAAATCTATACATTTGACTACTGGCCTTCTCCCTTCCTAACCTCTTCTCCCTAAAAGAGAAAGAAAGAAAACCTGTGTTATTTGACAGTGGACACATTCTTCTTTTGCATTGTTTGGAAAAAGTGGATTTCTTCCACTGTATTTAGTTTCCTGTAAATTTTTTTTTTTTTCAATTTTGGTAAACTAGTGCTGTGACAAGCCAAATCTTTTGACTTTTCATGTTGCACATTACACAAGCAGAAGCCTGTTCCTATGTAGTGTGTAACTTGGTAAAGATGGGAAGACAGTGACCTTTGTTTCTGAAGTTGATTTAGTACAATTTTGTAAGAGTGAACATAACATTTTCCATTACATAGTTCTACTTTGATTCGATAGAAAGTTCACAGGGGAAAAGTGGTTTGCAATCCCATTTTCGTTTTGCATATTAGTCAGGTTTTGGTGTCTGGTTTTACTTATTGCCAGAGGGCAAACTCTTTTTTAGATTTCTCGCACTGATATTTTAAAATTGCAGGCTCCCTTGGTGACTATTTTTATTGTACTTCTTTTACCAACTTTTGGGAACGTCCTTAGGCATAGAAAATTCTTTTTAGGTGGAGAATGTACCTTGCCCAATGGCAAGAGTCAGTTTAGCATGTAAAGTATATCTTTTGTAAGAATGTATCTACACCATAGGCTAAGTATCTGAGTACAGCTTGGGCAGAAAGTACTGAGGTAGCTTTAACATTTTAAAAACATTTAATAAGTTGATTTTGACTTGTTGGGTGGTTAGGTTTTGGGGGTTTTTTGTTGGGGTTTTGTTTGTTTGTTTGTTTGTTTTTTAGGTTTTGGAGAGGTTTTTAGGGCATGGGAATTTTGCCTTTCTTTGTCAGCAGTGGAAAGTGGGGTTATACTGAAACAGGAAAGGGAGAGAGAATGAAAAGGAACCATTTAAATAGTCTAGCTCCTCTTGCCTTGGAAAAGAGGCAGCTGTGTCAGGAGAAAGGAGAATGGGATATTTTTCCCTTTCCTTTAAAGCAACCACTAAATAACTGGAGAGCTGTACACTGGGAGGTGTAGTAACTTGTCAAGCAGGCTTTATGACAGTATGTACCTGTTTCAGTTGGAAGTTAAATCAGAAAAATAAATCAACTGTGTCTATTTCTCGTGCAGATACCAGCGTGGCTGTCGATCTCTGGCTGCCAATCTGCAAGCTCAGGGTTCAGTTGTCCAGAATCAGTTGCTAACAGTTGCTGCTAATGAACCTGACGATGAAGAGGAATACGACATTCCAGGAGAGATTGAAAATGTTGTAGGTGTGTTAAAACTGGACAGAAATTACTGTAAGGCAGGCAAATCAAACACATATTGGAAAACAACCTGCTTAGTGCTAAGGAAGTCATGTGGGTATCTGTGCTGATGTGAACAATTAGAAAGACTAAAATTTCAATCGGTGGAACTGATTAAAATATACTATATTTTTGTCAGATTATTTGGATTTCAGTGTCTCAAGCAGAAACTCAGTACTGTAGCATTTGTTGTGTGATTGGGGGATGGAGTTAGTGAAATACATTTCACCAGTTTTATCCAGCAAGCTGAAAGAGATATCTTGAACCTTTCATAGATGGAAAGATGAATTAAAATTCATAATGGAAAACAAAAAAATGTGTTACATGAAAGCTAAAGAATTATGGTTGAAATTTTTAAGCTGTGGTAGTAGCAAAGGAACAGCATTTTTGAGTTAGTTGGGAGTCATATAGCAGATCCTCTGCTAGCTTGCTGGGGATATGCTGTAAATAAACAGGCAAAAATTGCATCAGGAGACTTTTATAATTGAGTAATCTAATGAACCAGTGAAAAAAGCACCATGACCTCCATTTTGAATCTTCCACAGTACTTAAAATTTCAAACCAAATCTCTTAGAAAATGCTTTTGACATCTTGTTTCTTTGATTTCAAGTGGTGCTTGTGTGACAAATAGAAGAAATCTGGATACAAATATTTTCATTTAAACTAGGGGTAGTTGTATTAAGAGGAAAGTAAATTTTGAACATTTTAAGGAAACTTGATACTGTTAAATGAGAATAATCTGTTTTACTTGATACTGTTAAATGAGAATAATCTGTTTTGTTTAAATAAAATTATCTGCAGAGCAATTGTTGGTTGGACTGAAAGACAAAGACACTATTGTCAGATGGTCTGCGGCAAAAGGGTAGGTTTATTTTGGTTACTCTAAGCTAATAAATGAAAGTAAATAACATAGAAATACAGTCTGATGTAATCCATGATTGATGATTTGTGTGTATTGTCAATATTCACAGTCGCTTCAAATGGCTTTAGCATTGCTCATGGTATAAAGCCATGTTTGTGTCTTTTTCTGGGTGAATGTGAAGCTGGGGTAGTCTTCAGGAAAATTTCAGATAGGTTTGGAAATAAACATTCTGGATGAAACTTGATGAGTGTAAAGTAGCACTTCTTCAAAATGTGTTTTTCTTTTCCACTTTAAAAAAATGTTTTTCTAAAATTTTTATTTGACTTATTAATCAAATGCAATATTAATGAATCACCCTATGGTGTGCTTTTTTCCCCTTTTAAATTCTGTAGAATTGGTAGAATAACTGGAAGACTTCCAAAAGAATTAGCAGACGACGTGATTGGGTCTCTATTGGACTGTTTCAGGTAAAATTCTTATTTCACGTTTTACGGGCATCTGAAACGTGTCTGCTTATGGAACAGGAGGAGAACAGTTAGGAAGAGAAGTCTAAAAATCTGTGAATTTTGTTGTCCTCCTCCCTTCTAAGTTGTGGGTATGCTAAGGGTGTTCAGTAAAGAAATTATTCCTAATCCTTCATCTTGCCCACGTTCTAAAGTAATGTGGAAGGACTGAAGTTGAACTTTGGAAAACTAAAATTAAAAAATGATCGTTAACTTGCTGCTTTAAAAATTCCTGGTGTGCTCAGTCTTGAGGAATGTCTTGCTGTGTGCATCTTCAGAATCATAGTAGAACTGGAAATGATAATCAGAAGGGTTCTGAGGATCACCGGAGGTGAGAAGCAGTCTTTGTGAGGGGAGGCTAAAACATCTAGGAAGAGTGAGCAATAAATGAGTTATAATGGAGGCTTATGAAATCATGAATGGTATGGAAATGATTGCCCTCTAGATTTTGTATTATTAGAAGCAAACTAAAGTAGCAGGTGGCAGGTTAGGAATAAAGAAGAGGTGGTTATTCACACAGCGCATAGTTAAACTGTAAAAACTTCTTGCTGCAGGATGTTGTGGATGCTAAGAGTATATGCCTGAACAAAAACCTTTTTTTCTTTGCTGCAAACTTGTCCACAATCTGTCAGAGTCTGGAATTGTCTTGGAGAGTGTTGCAATATGCTTGTTCTTATACTATACCTTATAGGTCTTACACTATACCTAATGTTGGCTGTGTCAGAGAGGGGCTTTTGGGCTAGCTGAAACTTCAGTTTGATCACATATAGCTGCTAGGATGTTCTTTTGATGCACTTTATTGTTGGATGTCATGTTTCTGGATCCATGTAGAGCATGTAAAGGACTAAAATATTAAGTATCATATCCCTTTTTTTTTGTATCTAGTTGCTCATCAGGTCTACATTCAGTACTTGATCTTTAAGATCTAAACTAGTGTTTTAATCTAAGCTAAAAATGAAAAGAATTTATTGGCAAAAATATTGGTAATATTCAGTTTGTGAATCAGATGTATTCAGTTTTAAAAAATTTTCTCATTTTGTTCATGAATACAAATGAAAAATACCAACTCAAAGGATAACACAAAAAAGAAGGTATAAAGTCTTAAAAGCTTACAAGGAAAGTATCTACTTAGTCGATACTTCTACTGTGTTACTGTGATTAACTTAAGAGGTGCTGTTGATCTCCATTATCCCTGGAGCTTCAAAGACTTGTACTCACTGTTTTCTTTCCTTGTTTTTCAAGTTATAGGGATGAGTAATCCAACTAGTTAGTAATTGAGTGACCTGCTTTCTTCAGAAACACCTGGGAACAACCGTAGACAGGGACAAAGGGAATCTCTTCTGTATTGTTTGCACTAAATATCTAGTGACCAAAATAAAAATAAGTCTGTTGCTCATCAGAGGCACTTTAAGTTATATCTCTTGGGGTAAGGATTTCTAAGAAAGGATTTGTTGCATGTAGATAGATTAAAAGACAAGAGATGGGGAAGAAGTAAGTGATCATTTTTTTACAATGTTGTGAGATTGTCAGCACAGTCCCACAGGGATCTGTATGAGCCCTGTGCTGCTCAAGATACTCATAAAGGATCCTGGAAAAAGGGTGAAAAATGGGGTGAGGAAATCAGTGGATGATTTGAAGTTAGCTAATGCAGTGAAAACGAAATGTGACAGAAAAGAAAACATTATATAAGCCTAATGTAAGTAACTAGACAGTAAAGGATGTATGAAATATAGCATCTGATGAATGCAAACTAATGCACTTAGGGAAAAATGCATCTAGCTATAAAACAGTTATTACTACTCAGGAAAGAGATCTGGAAGTCACTGATAGTTCTGTCAAAATGTCAGTGGAGTGCTCAGTGGCTGTCAGAAAAAAGAAGACAAATGCAATATTAGATGTTATTAGGAAAGGAAGGGATAACAAAACTGAATCACTGAAAGTGATTTCACTGATGGGGTTTCTTCCAAGTGAAAAGAAAAAGTAGAGGAATATAATGGAGATACATAAAATCATAAATATGAAAGAAAGAGGGAAAGTGAGTAATTGTTTACTATTCACTCTTTCTTGTAACACGAGAACTGGGAAACATCAGGAAGTACATTTTCATGCAGTTATAATTAAACTGTGGAAGTCATTGCCACAGGATGTTATGGAAGCTAAAAGTGTAGAGTTCAAGAAGGGATTATACAAATTAATGGAAGAGAGTCCCATCAGAGGTTATTAAATAAGACATTCTGGCTGCAACCTCTGGCTTGGGAAGTCTCCGTACTGCTGATTGCCAAAGCTGGGAGGGGGCTAATAAGGGGCATAATCCTTGATGCTTCATCTTTGGCCAAGCATCTGCTATTGGTAGGATACTGGGAGAGATGAAGCTTTGATATGACCAGTCTGTCTATTCAACGCTTTATTCTTAGATTTCTATTCCTAGTTTAATACAAAATGAACTTTTTGCGTGTTTAGTCATCCAGCACACAGCCTTTCACCTTTTCAATCCTCTGTCTGCCAGTCCACCAAAAATTGTGTGCCATTTTTTATATTTTTTGCTGTGTTCACTACAAGTTGCTCTGTTTTGTTTGATGTTTTTAAAAGATGTATAAACACCACTGTTCACTGAATAAGCTGATATAATGTGTTTATTGGAAATTATCACTTGAACCTCTTTTGCTAGTTAAGGACTGTGGCACTAAATTCATTAGTTATTTTGGATGTGTTCTGTAAGTCTGCATTTTTTGCCAATCTATAGCAAGTTGTTTTCCTTTTCTGGATGAGTTTCAGGTATTGTACTCTTCTGTATTGTGGTTACATTTATATTGATAAATGGGGTTTTTGCTTATTTGATCATGTTTATAGCAGTATTTATATTGCACACAATGGGAAAGAAAACGTGTTCAACTTGTCATTCTTACATTTTAGAAGTCTGACAGGATTAATAACAAATAAACACATGCTAGTTTGGATTATCTGTCTTTTAAAATGTAAGGAATTGACCATGAACATTTGAATCAGAAAAGGGAAGACTAGTCTTAACAAAACTTATCTTTGTTCTAAAATTAGTTTCCAGGAAACAGACAATGCATGGCATGGTGGATGCCTGGCTCTGGCTGAATTAGGCAGAAGAGGATTGTTGCTCCCTTCCCGAATTTCAGATGGTGAGTTGTAGTTGCTGAATGTTAGCAATGTAATGAATTAACAATTTATAGTATTAGAGATTGAATGTGTGGCAATAGACTGGAATTTGCTGATGTGAGTGTGCTGAATAATGACTGTAGTACTGAATTACAGAGTAAAAAGTACGCCTGTGGGGATATTTAAGGTACTTCTGTCAAAAGCATTGTCTTGGGCGTGCCTTTTTTATACTTAATAAATTTTTCTTTCCTAAAAGAAATTAGTTTCTTGGGGTTTTCTTCTTTCTTCTGCCCTCCCATGTTTCTTTGTACAGTTGTATAAAAATAATTCTGTATGTCTCTACATTGTGCCAGTGTCATTATTTATATAGAATATATTAAATAATTGATGACTAACTTGCACTTTAAAGCTAGTAGCTTATGCTGTTTGTTTCTGATTAAATTTCAGAGGCCAATTTCATGTAATTTATGCAATGAACTGGTTAACTTTTTAATAGGTTTTTGAAATATTAGGGTGAAAAAAACAGGGCAGACAATTTATTTGTGTGGTTTTTATGTATCAACGTACATTGAAGTACAGAGATGTTAATATAAAAGTAGTATTTACTTGGTTTGTGATTTTGGTCATTTTTTTTAATAGAGTTGAAATGACAAAAACATAACATAGTAGTATGCATCCACTACTGGGCACTTCTATAGCAATATCTTGGGCTAGATGGTTCTTTTGATCTCCTCTGGTACTGCTGTGTTAAACAAAGAAGTTGGAACACTTCTCTGGAGTATTTCAAAAATATTTCAAAACTGGTGTTTCATACTAGTTAAGTATAGGTTGCCAAATCTTTTCTATTCTGAAGATCTGTTGACTTGTTCTCGAAGAGACTGTAAAATATGGTATTTAATACAATTTATTATTCTGTCTCCATGAAAAGAATTCATGTCCAATCTCTTTTGCCTGTGAGAATTTTTGTGCAGCCAGCCTTCGGTTGGCTTCCCTTTTTTAATTACATTTGCCCTTGTACGATGAAGATGAAACAGTTAAAAAAACCCAAACTTTAAGAATGGGAAGTCATCCAAAGGTAAGCCTCTGTTTTAATTTGAACAAAACTGAAACTGTACACCTCTATCAAGGAATCTAAACTGGAAGTTTCATGCAAGTTTGATATTGTATAGGACTGCAAAAGACATGAGTGAATCCTAGCTCTGCCAGTGATGACCTGTGCTGTGAAACCATCTCTGTTCACTTTTTAGGTTGAGTTGTTGGATATGTAGAATGGGGATGGTAGTTGTATCCTTCACACACTTCTTTTTCTGCAGAGGTGCAGTGAAAATGTATTGCTGTCTATGAAGGTGACTTCAATATACATGGGTTTATATACAAATTTTGAATTTGTCAGATTGCATGAGATGCAGCCTTCTGTTACTGGAGTGGAAGAATATAGAGCTAAGATAGAGGAGGAAGGGAAGCAGGTAACACTGTCATGGCAGCAGGGTCTTTCTGGGAAAGAGATAGGCATAAAGGTCTAAGGAAAAACGAAAGAGTTGGAAGTTTCTTAATAAAACAGCACTAAGAATTCCAACAGTCGTTAGATAAGAAGATAAGTAAGAAGCCTAATCAGAGGCTCTCTTGACTAAACTGCAACTCTTTTGGTTATTTGATACTCAAGACTGAATTATATAGAAGGCAGAAGGATGAGTAAAAGAGGATAGTCTGAATTTGTAGGGATAGAATTTGGAAGGACTTGGGCATAAAATGGGATGCAGCTAGTGAAGTATGTAATGTACATGATTGTAATGACAAATCATGTTATATCTTACATGTCCCCCTGTACTCGGCCCTGGTGAGGCCGCACCTTGAGTACTGTGTTCAGGTTTGGGCCCCTCACTACAAGACAAGAAAGACATTGAGGTGCTGGAGTGTGTCCAGAGAAGGGCAACGAAGCTGGTGAAGGGTCTGGAGAGCCAGTCCTATGAGGAGTGGCTGAGGGAACTGGGGGTCTTTAGTCTGGAGGAGACCTTATCGCTCTCTACAACTCCCTGAAGGGAGGTTGTGGTGAGGTGGGTACTGGTCTCTTTTCCCAAGTAACTAGTAATAGGACAATAGGAAATGGCCTCAAGTTGCGACAGGGGAGGTTCAGATTAGATATTAGGAAAAATGTCTTTACTGAAAGAGTGGTCAAGCAGTGGAACAGGCTGCCCAGAGAAGTGGTGGAGTCACCATTCTTGGAGGCGTTCCAAAAACATATAGACATGTCACTTTGGGACGTGGTCTAGTAGGCATGGTGGTGGGCTTGGGTTGACGGTTGGACTTGCTGATCTTAGAGGTCCCTTCCAACCTTAATGATTCTATAATCTTTGTCAGACTCAAACCTTTATTATCACTGAGCAGATCTAGGCTGCAGAATAGCCATGGCACACTTGACATCATCCCTTCTCTGTGTGTGTGGTTTTTTTTTTTTTCCTTTTGCTTCAAGGAACTTTTTTGTCCATTTAAATTAATTTGGAAAAAAAACCCCACCCAAACCTAAACGTAGTATATTCTAGTGTAATTTGCAAGTCTGCCTTATTTGGTTTTGCTTTATGTAAGTTATCCAATCCACTGTTGATGTAGACATTCAAAGTTGATTGTAATAATTTGAAGAAAGACAAAGGAATGAATTCTGGAAGTTGGAAGAAAAGCTAACACAGTGATGTTAAGAGGAACTGTGTTGTACTTTGAAAGAGAGACTTATATTCAATTTGTCTTTAACAAAATGATTTAAGAAATTACGACAAGGGCAAAGTAGTATTCCTAGTTAGGAATAAGTAACCACACAATTCAAAATATAGGGAGTCACTTCTAGGCAGCCGTTATACAGGCAAGGATTTAAGAGTTCATGTGGGTCCCCCACATCAATCAACAGTTTTATTTATCCCAGTAGAACAGATGGTGAAAAAGAAGTCATAAACAGAGTGTGGTAATCTTTCCATCTCACTTGATACTAAAATAATGACACATAGGGTACTCATCTTAGGGCATCACACTTAAAAGATTATTTAAAGAAAGCTAGCCTAAAGCAGAAGGAATCACGAGAAGAACAGAAAATCGGACTGACAGGGAAAGACTGAAAGATCTAAGGTTATTTAGTTGAGAGAAGACAAAGCTGAAAGCTTATTCTCTTCCTATTAAAAGAAAATGTTTACTTTTGCCAACTATTTTCAGTGACCAGAACAAGACTACAGGTAATGGGTATAATTTGCAGCAAGAGAATAGTTAGATAAGCATTAGGACTGTTTTTCTTATTCTAAAGGAACTGGAGCCCTGGAATAATTTGTTTATGGTCATTGAGTTAGAAAGATTTCTGTTGGGAAGGACAGAAATCAAGTTAATCAAGGTATGGAGAGCTGGTTCCCTTCAGCCCAGTTTTTATTTAATTTGAAGAGTGGAGATGAGGTCGACTTCACCACTGGAGCTTCTTTTCATGAACAATATTTGTATAGAGATGGTGAAGAGTAAATCCTTGACTTGTATGGGAAACCACCAGAAGTTTTTCCTTGTTGACTTAAAGAACTTCAAATTGACAACAAAAGAGATACATGAGATTTTTTTAAATTATGGATAAGGGAAAGTGAAACTTTCTGCTTCCAGAGATTAGTGAGGCAAATAGTTTAATGTAGTTTAAAAAACAGCAGTGGTGACACTAGACTCTGTAATCTCATGTTTGGAAGTTATGGATTTGGTAGCATAGCGTCCCTAAATTTGAAGCTTTAAACTTGGCCTAGAAGGAAGCTTCTTTCTCCTTGTTTCATCACATACTGATAATACAACATACTTTCTTACTGCCTTGCTGCTGTAATTTGAATTAATTGGACTTTTTTGGTTACCATATTCCTGTTGTTCAAACTGAGATTGATATTCTTGCCTTTTGATAATCTAGGACAACCTTTTCGCACTGAAAGATTAAAGATCAATGTTGTTACTCTTTTTTTTTTTTTTTTTTTGTTAGCTCAGAAACTTACCCCCTGTAATTTACCTTCTAATGGTAAACTTCTTTCTAAGAAGTTTTCTAAGAAGAGTTCTGACTAAGCTGTTGGCTCAAAACACCATAGCAAAAAAAATTAGAAAAATAATTCTGGGCACTCTACATTGCATTGAACGCAGCTCTGCTTCCTTACATAGGTGTATACCTACCAGTAATGTTTAGGCAGGTGAGGATGTCTCTTATCTGAAAAGTGAATCCATGAGAAGTGCATCACCATAGTTTTAAGAGAATAATACTTAGTCTGCGTTTGCTTTACTTAGACTGGTAGTGCATACTGTGCAAATTTGTGCAAAGTGCTTGTACAATGGAACAGCCTTATTTTAGATAAACTTTTGGAGAAGTTTGGATAAGCTGGACAGCAGCTTTAAGGCAGAGGAGATTCGTCACATGGCAATAAAGTATGGATCAATAAATCTGTATAATGAACTTTCACTGAAGGAAGCTCCTTTTCTAGAGTATTCGATGCCAAATTCTGCTTGTAAATTGAAAGTTTAGCTAGCTATTTCTTAGCTAATTTTTCTTCAAAATATGTGCTACAGATAGTGTAGTGAATGTATTTGTGTTCATTAATGACTTTCCATATATTTTAAGTACAGATCACAGATTTATTTTGAAAAATTGCAAGTTTATATACACAGTTATAGAAGCAGAAAATAGTTTTAGGATGTATGGAGAAGCACACTGAAACTGATAATTAGTGATACATACTGAAATAAGACATGCACCAGGAGAGTTTGCCTCAGGTGAAATAAATTATATAAATAACCTTTTAGGCTTGGAGTTTGAAAGTTGCCCAGTGTATGTCTAACATCAGAGGATTAAGTACCTAAATTGTTTAGACCTTCAAGTTTTCAGTATTGTTTCCATACTTTTTCAGTTAAAGGTCAATGTAAACTGTGTTTGTTAAATTGGTGCAGGCTTCCTTGGTTTAACTTGATTCTTGGTCTCACCATAAGAAAAGCTTGCTTATACAAGGTTTGGATCAGTTTGTTTGAACTGGTGTCTGCCTCTGAGTAACAAAATTTGGTCTGTTGTTTTGTATTATAACATAATGGCAAAGTGTATTCATACACAAACCAGTTTTTACAGTAAATTCTAAATAGCCAGGTTTAATCTTAAGCTTATTTAAACTACTGCACAGTGAAATAAAAAGTTTTTCAAAGAAAAAAGACAAAAAAGCCCTATTAAATGAAATTAAGCCTGAAAAAGACTATGACAGTATGTTATTGAACAATATTGTTTCTAGAGCTCAAACATCTTTTAAGAAAAGAAATTGTAAAAGTTATTTTACATTAATACCATTGCAAAAAACCTTAAAGATTCATCTATTGTACTTTGGTTTTAGTAATGAATGCAAAAATTCACTCATCAAAATCTGAGCTTATTCAAGGGAAAGTTCAGTTACTTAAAAATATTAATATAAAATTATGAACATTATTTACATGGGAGAGATTGAATGTATCTCGTCATGGACCAAACCCATAAGAGATGGTTTGTAGAAGTTTTCTGATGTTGCTGGTAACTAGCTTCTATGACCAGAAACTCATTGGAAAGTGAAGTGTTAAGATACTCTTGTTCTCTTCCTTAAAGTGAAGACTCTAGTACAGTCATTTGGCCTTACTCTTTTAGTGCCTTGCTGTGATTTTGCTGATTCTTTTTGATTTGTCCTTTTTTGTCCTTTTACTTTTTGATTGCACTGAGTATCCGGAGTATCAGAAGAATTAAGAGTAGCTTCTGTACACGAGGCATTACTGTCCTGAGGACTCTGCCCTTCGTTGTCCATTCTGACTTTGCTAGGGCTGTATGCAGCTAGCTGGCAGAGAGCTACGGCTGCAGTTTGTTTCTGTTCATCACAGCTGTCAATTATTCTTAAGTCTTGAGCTTCATTACGGTGAGCTGTGAAAGATGATTTGTCACAGGCACTGTTAATAGGGTTCTTGGGGTTACATACATCTGCTCTGGAGTTTTCATTTTCAGTGTTTGGAGAAGTAGCAGCACCGTTATCGTGAGATGGACTGTGGAACGACGTTTTCAGGCTTACTGTGTTACAGGAATCTTTTACCGAGAGATTGAGAGGCATATCTTGCAATTCTAGAAAGTTCTGACTTTCTGTTTTGGATGTGGTTTTGCATGGATGTTCATGAATAGGTCCTGTGTTTGTGTCAGCCTTTTTTGAAAGATTAAGGGGAACTATCCCTGTGTCTTCATCTGTGTTGGACAGTGAACCTTCATTGTCATGGCATTCATTCTGTGTATGTGAGTCTTCGTCAGTGACGTTAATGCTGTAAGAAATAGGGAGAAAAGAGAATTCACTATCAGTTGCTCTTTTAAATTGAGGCTGCAGAAATGAGCTGGAAGAAGAGAAAAAAAGCTGGCTAGAAGTCTGACAATTTTGTTGTTTCTCCTTTAACTCACCCAAGTCCCTTTTACCATACACCCTGCCTAATGCAGGTAATTTCCTGAAATACACACACATGCATAGCAATGGTATCAAAGATACCTGATAAGGAGAATGAGTGGTCTACTCACTATAGCAACTGTGAATGGTCCTGTGTTTTGCACAGTTATATAAAACAAATTATCTCAATGCTGTAAATGTATTTTAGGGGCATTGCATGGAATGTGTCCATCTATCTTTGTGTATCCCTAGTAAATCTGATAAGAATTTGCAAAGTGATTTTATTATTTTACCTGGTAGGTGAATCTCCTCTATCTTGCTGTGTCTGCACACTTTGAAGTAGTGTTGGTTGATCAGTGCTTTTTCTCACAGGTCTGAAAGCTGTGAAGTTTTCTTCTGGTTGATCATACTTGCCAAGCAATGTGGAAGATGACTTGTTCGAGAGGTCAAATAAGCCTTCACATGCGTGGCTTGTCTGAGTGAAGTTGGTTGGGCTAGGTCTGCCAGGGGAGCCTGTTGCCGCACTTCCTGCGAGAGGGCTCATTTTAGCATTCTCTCTTTCATTTTGCTCATCTTTGGAATGACTTTTGGCATGCAATAGTGTAATTTCTTTTTCATAATCTGCTTGTTTTTTATGTGAACTTAGAGGGTATTGTTGGGATGGGCTTAAAGAAGCTGGATACAGCAAGGTAGTTTCTTCCATTAGGTGAGAATTTTGATCTCTGTTAATACCAGCTACGTGTGAAAATCTGTAAAATGGAGGATCTGTTGGCCTACAAAATCCATATGGTATTGGAGGAGTGGAATGATATTGTTGGAACAGTCGATAGTGTTCATATGCTGATGGATTTATGGGTTTTGGAAGTGGCCCAGGGTGGGGAAGAAAGTGTCTTTGATCTTGTGTGCCATAGACAGACAGAGCAGAGCTTTCACACTCTGAATTACCTGGGAGCAAGTAAGGTGTGTAGATAGCCAGCCTATGCTCGTAAAAATGGGGTGAGTACTCAGGAATCATCGGTTGCATGTAAGGTGAAATGGAACCAAAGCCTTTTGCGGGAGCAACTTTATGTGGAAATTCTGGGAGGAAAGGAGAACCTGCTTTCCATGGGTGACTTGGTGCATGAAACGCAGACTTAGTGTGAAAAGGTGAACTTTTGTTAGAGAGCGATATAATTTCAGGTACTTCACTAGTTTCCGGGCCTTTACTATCTCTGTGTTCTCCTACAGGGACGAAAGCCGAGGGCCTGACAATGCTGTCCAGGAGGGGCTGCATACTGATAGCGCTTTCTGTTGTAGTACTGGCGGGGGTTAATTCCTTATGAATAGCAGGTTTTTGTCCTTGAACTGCTGTGTTTGTGGCCTGGTTTTGTAATTCAACATTTTCCTTGGCATCTTCTTTTGCAAAAGGATATTGAGGCTTTGAGTCGAGATTTGACAGTCCATTTGTGACAGATTTCGAAGAAGTTGGTTTGACTGTAGATTCAAGCTGATTGATCTGTTTGGGCTCCAAGGAACTGGTCTTTGGACACTTGATAATGCGATCCTGCTCTGATACTAAAGTAATTGAGTTTTTGCAGAGGCCGTACTTCATGTGGTTAAAAAGATGGGATTTCTCATTGCAAGTAAAGGGGCACTGAAAGCACTTGTACTTAAATGGCTTTCCTGGTGGTCTTGGGATGTAATGAGGCTTCTTTGGTTTACGTTCTTTGAGGAGACTCATTTTTTTTCTGCTGTAAACAATTAAATGTAATGATTCTTTATAAAAACTTTCTTGTGGTTAGCTTTCCTCAGTGTTAGCCTCTTGATGTTTCCAGTTTTTCAGGTTTCTAGAATCCTCCTTCCCAGGTGAGGAGAGGAAGCCAGCTCCCGTAGTATCTCAGGGAAGAGAGGGTGCCGGAAAACAACACTGCTGCAGCTGGTGGTGCGGGCACTGTAACACAAAGTTTAGAATTAGCTGTAGTGGAACACAAATACAAAGTGATACATTCTTTTAACTGTATCCCTGCTCATATTCCATTTAGTGTGTTGTTGGTGGTTTTTTTTTTGTTTGTTTTTTTTTTTTTTTTTAAACAAAACAAAAATCCTAGATGCCAGACTTGAGGTAGACGTGCATTAAAATTTACATCCTTCTGCACCTAAATGTAGTCACAGAGTGGCCTAATTTTCTGCAGTGCTAGTCACCTGCCACTGCTACCAGCTGGAAGGAGTTTTCCTTGAAAACTGAAGGAACATTCATTCAGAAGATGAAAGTAGAAATCTAGGTGGAGCTGTTGAGAGAAGTGGAGGTGGGTAGGATGAGAAGAGGCAGGTCCTGGCAGCAGCTGGATATGGGGCAAGCCTGTTGGGCCGGTTGGGGAGAGAGAGGAGGGAATTTCCTGCTTCGGTGCAATGAGGGTGGAGTGGATTGGTTGCACTTGGGGAGCTGACTTGGCTCTTTCAGAGACTGACCAACCCCCTCTTTTAACTGGCATGGCATTTCCTAACAGCCTAATCTCAGTGGGTACCTCAAAAGTGGCCAATCTCTCGAAGGATGAAACCACACCAATTTTCTTCCTCTTCCTAATTCAATTAAGAGAAATGAGTACTGCAATATCTGACTAATAGAACCTTCTGCTTGATAAACACATTTCACATTCTTCTGCTGTGTAGCACCCTAGACACTGCATATAGTTAATGCAGACACACGAGTGTATTAATTCAGGTAAAAAAGTGTCTGCCAGTAATTGATTTATAGGGGAATGATCTGTCTGCCTTTCTTCAGAAAAAACGAAGGTTGTGGATACTTTATACAGCCTAATGATTTGCTCAGTAGATAAGTCAGGAGGGCTTGTATCAGCTTGTTCCATTATGTTCACTGATTCTGAAGGCGTGAGAAACTCTCAGAGTCAAGTTCTCATGATTTTATAGGATGTGTTATGGCAGAGATCTAAAAAACTGATGATTTCATCATGAACTATAAGCATCATTATCAAAATGATGACTGTTGCAAAACCACGGAGTGTATCTATTGTGTTACCCGAAACTACAGGAATACTAATTGTACGAGTGACTAGTACAGCTTGATATTTTTTTTTTTTAAAAAAAGCTTTTTACATAGAAGTTTGAACTAGTAGTATTAAAATACTAAAGTTACGAAAAGAATTGCTGGTAATTACATGCTGTGAGATTTTAGTTAGAGATGTTTTGCATTTCTTAAATCAGAGATTATTTAATAGAAAATGGCATGCAACACATTATGAAAACCGAAGGCAGAGCTACAGAATTGCTGCTTGTTTCATCAGGTACAGTAATTCTAGCAAATCGTATTAAATGTTGTTTCTAATGTCATAGAAATATTAATTTTGTTAAAATAGTAATTGTGAAAGCACTCTGAAAAATGCAAAGCTGCTCTGTAAGTAGAAAAAACAATCAAGCCTTTTCTTAAAACTAACAAATGATTAAATGTGTAATAGTCTAAAAAAAGGAATGTAGAGAAGTCGCTTTTCATTTTTCAGGTTTTAGCAAAGTTTTTTTTGGTTGTTTGAGTTGGATACTGATACTGTAACAATGAAAAAAATTGAATTATATAGCAGTATGTTAAAGTTTGTCACTGGAGTCTGGTTAAAATGGTAATTCAATACATTAAAAATAAACCATACAGTATTTAAAAAATATTTTCAATAATTATAGCCAGAATTCCTTTGAAAGATTAAGAATAATGCTTTTATATTTAAAAAATACTGGTGCGTGGGAGGGGAGGTCCAGAGGTAACTGGTCTTATTTTCTTTTTCTGCCTTAAGTGAGCGTGTTGCATTTATTTTTGACTAATGATGTATAACTAACGTGGACAGTTTGTAATGGACATGGTCAAGTCAGTTTGTACCTTTTGTTCTTTATATCATCTTGGAAGTATTGTACTAATTATTCTTGAAAAAAAAAGACTTTGTTTTTAAAACTCCATCGCATTCTTAGTTGAGCCATTTATGATAACAGTCCAAATTTGCATTCAGGTGCAGCACTTTATAATAAAGACATGTTAATTAGATTTTCTTGTTCTGCTAGCTTTCCTTTGCTTAATAATGAAAATTCCTGTGTGTCCTGTTCCCCCCCACCCCAACTTTGTACTTGGTATTTGACTTTGATTCAAGTTTTTCCTGTTCAACAGAATATTAACTATTGTTTGTTAATAAGATAAAATGCATTGTTGCAGTTTTAATGTTAGAAACGTAGAGCATTGGAGGTTCTCTGCTGTGTGTACAGCAGGAGAGAATTACCTGCTTTTCTTTTTTTTTTTTTTTTTTTTTTTTTTTTTTTGGTTTTTTTTTTTTTTTTTTTTTTTTAATTTGTTTGGATGGCAGGCTCAGCCCGCAGACAGTGGTGCTCCTAGAACCTGCTGCTCCAACTTCAGAGGTGTAGAACGAGTAGCTTATTTTAAAGGGTGTTTACCCTTTCATAAACTTAGGCTAGTGTCAGCCAGGTAAATCTTCCATTTCTCTCTTTTACTATTTAATCCCTTTTTTTCCTTATAGTTTAAAAATGCTAATAATAAAATATTTCTAAACCCAGGCAAGAAGGATAATTTCTCCTCCAATCTCTAAATTAAAACCAGGAGTATCTGGCAAGGGTGCATATATTTCATAATTAAAAAAAAATAAAACTATTTGATCCCACACATTAATAATTAAAAGACATTAATGGTTTAAAATAGGTGCAACCAATTAAAACTCTCTCTATATAAATGTTAGTTACTTCCAATGTATGTTTTGTGCTACCAAAATTAAAATTTAGTATTAGAAAAAAAAAAATCAAAACAAGTAGTTGTTTTTTCCTTAAACTTAAATGCCATCACTTGTGATATCCTTTAAATATGGGGAAAAATTATTCCGTGGCAGGATGATAATTTTCATGTAACTTTTTTTTTTTTTTTGGACTGAGAATTTATTTTCTCTATACCTTATTTTAGAAATGCAGATAGTGATATATTATCATAATTTTCTCTTTCTAGTTTTGAAATGTAGTAGTATTATTTATTTTTATTGAAAACAGGTTATTCAGACAATATTGGTTAAACTTGAGGTTGTCTTAGTTGTTTGTTTCTTGTCAGTAGTATACGTCCTCACGGCTTTCTAACCTTCTAACCTTTCCAACCTGAGACTGATAGCTGCAAGTTTTCTTCCTTCTGTTTTTATAACTATGTTGTTGCTACCTCCTTGCCTTTAACATATTAGCAAGCTCAGAAAACAAGAATATCATTTAACATTGTGTGCATGTGTGTAAATACGTAAACAAAGGTGTACGTGGGTATAACTATATGCACACATATACACACATGTATTCATACACACACATATATATGTACATATATATGTGCATGTTGTTTTTTAGGTTTTTAAGTAGTTAAATTATTTAAGATGCCCAGTTGAT
>KL269677.1:0-50040 GCA_000699545.1 Podiceps cristatus | reverse complement strand
AAAGAAGGCTGGAAGAACCCTGTGGTTCAGCTTCTAATGAATTGGTGCTTATTTTGGTAGGATTCCAGCCAGCAAGACATTATTTTTGATCTGCCTGCCTTCTTATATAGCCGTACCCAGTCACCGTGAATAGACTGAAACAATCCAACAATCCCTCTCTCCTGTTTAAATGTGACAACAGTTAAAGCAACATTTAAACAGAAGGCAATAATGCTGATGAGATACACAGATAATGGCTAGTTCAGAAGTCTGATACTGGTGGGTCAATGGAAGTGATCCAAATCTTGAAGTTGATGGGTTTTTTTAATCTCAAAATAAACAGACAGCGTGTAAATAGAGAGCATAGAAAAAAAACAATTCATGAAGAAACAGGTTTTATTTCTTCTGTTTATAAATTACCTTCAGAATAAAAGCAGAAACAAAAGAATTGTAACAAGAAAGTGGGGAGCATTGAAGTCTGTAGTCTTCAGTACTGGTAGTGAGGGGGCTGAGATAGATTTGAGAGAGGACTTGGCATGATGATGTCTTCGAATTCAATGGCAAAATCAGTATGCTTTTAACTTTTTCAAAGAGGTCGGACGTGATGCTAGCAGTATCCAAAAAGATCCTAGTTCTGGAAAATATTTTGTGTATTATTTCTGCTGAATGGTAAACAGACTGTTTAAATAGGAAACACTCGTTATTTTAGTTGATCTTTTTCTCTGTTTTAAAATGTCCCATTGTCAATAATATTTTTGGTGAAAAGTTTGTATGAAATGACGTCTCTCGTGCTGTCAGAAGGTTTCAAATAAATGCAGCTAATCTCAATAGCAGACGCTACAGCTTTGAAGGAATATCTGTGTATGCATGACTTCTGTGTCTGCAATTTTAAAATTCCTTCAGCTTCTGTTGCAAATATTTATTTGGTTAGCGTGGATATGCGCTCTGTGGTAGTACCAGATTATCTGTGTTCCTACACAGATATGCAAGAGAAGGCTTGCATATTTGCTAGCATTGATAAGACATCGACTCCAGTCTATATTATCTGAGTACAGAGAATGGTGCTTTCTGATATTTATATGTAGCTTTGTATATTTAAAAAAACGCAAAGTCTGCAAAACTCTACACACAGTAAAAAAAGGAGCATTTTTGTGTGTCCAGTTTCACTGTGCCATCTATTAAAAGGAAAAAAGTAACAAAACCAGTACTGCTTTGAAGTGTGTTCCAGAAAGAGGTTTAGACTAAGATTAGTGTTATAGAAATCTATTATGTAACTTCTTGAACTCTCTTTTTACGGATTACCTTCTATGTTTTCATATTCCAGAATAAGTTGCTTGATACTGATTTGCAGCTGCCAGGGTTTTTGGAGGAGGACGCATCAGGAAGTCAAGCTTCTGAAATGTGTTAGTCTGTCCTGTAGTGGTAGTTAATTGTGCGGCTCTTGGCAAGATTCCAGGTACTTTTCATCATAGATACAGGAAGAAATGAAAAAAAAAAAAGATCTACCTGTCTTAGGTGGACTCTTAGAAAATAGAGAACACCCAAACCTGAAAGGCTGGTTACAGAAGAATTTCTTTTCTCTAACACCCAGGTGAACTTTAAAAATGATGTGTGGTCTTGAAAATAGTATTTTAAAAAGCTGTATTGCATATGTCATCGTAATAGTTTTCAGATTAGCAATGAAGCATTGTAAATAGTGCATATTTTTTTTTTTTTTGAGAGCTAGCAGGTGTGAGCACGAATAAATGCTATTAGCTGAAGTTGTGGCAGGAAAGGTCCCTCCTCCAGCACAACTGGAAAATAGTATAAATGCTAATCAGGGAATAAATGACAATTGCTTCTAGCATTTTCACTGTAGGGTTTATCTCAGTATTGCACCACCTTAGCCTAAAGGTTTGGGTTTCTTTGGTGATTTTTCTTTTTTGACACG
Organism: Podiceps cristatus; assembly: GCA_000699545.1. Lineage (NCBI taxonomy): Eukaryota > Metazoa > Chordata > Aves > Podicipediformes > Podicipedidae > Podiceps > Podiceps cristatus. The sequence goes on along the minus strand of KL269677.1, from coordinate 48,131 downwards.
TGGTGTTCTAAGTTTACAAAATTTTTATACTCCTTTGGAGTAAGTAATTTGTTTGCTTAGTAGGATTCTTCATAAGCCTGTTTCTTCATGTTCTTAAACTGCAGTTTGCTACTGGTTAAGTTAAAGGAAGAGCTGTTAGCTCTAAACCTACATGAAGGTCTCTAGTATGGCCTTGGGCACGAGTGGGTAGATGAATCCCCAAAATATTCAGCGCTCTGTGTTTCACAGAAGGTAGATCAATGCTGCCTTAGGTCTGCTGCAGACCTTTCAACGTAGCCAGGTAGGGGTGCCTGAAGATTTTGAGTTTTTATGGTTGCATTACATAATGATGTTGAGATAGTCTGGCCGAAATCCAGATCTGTCTGCTTCCTCCTTGGCCCCTTGCCATACTCAAAAGCTGCCACTAATTTCAGTGTTGTAGCTCTTCTGCAAACCTGCCATTAGTTTATTGAAGCAGATACCTGGGAAATGAGAGCTAGCGTCCATTTGTTTTAAATACTGTATTTAAGTAATATGACTAGTATCAAACAGTAGGTCTTTGGCAGAGATGTAGTTAGAATGCAGCTCTTCAGGGCAGCATCCAAGTTAACCAGCTAACCCATGTCTCTGTCTGAAAGCCGGTCTTTGCATCACATATTTTCCTCCCTCAGCAGCGAGGCAGACAACAATCTCTGCTGCCCAGCTGTGATTCATCGCTAGAGCAGGTCTTTCCTGTGTGCTGACTGAGATAGGTCCATGGAAAAAAATATCACGTGATCATATAATTAAAGACTCTCCTAATTCATTACGTATTGAGAGACTGAACTGAGATTGCAACCAGACAGACAACAGCCCTTCGTAGTCATGGGTTAGAAAATGCTTATTTGGTCTGTGGATATGCATATATATAGCCTTCTATACGTGGGTCAGTGTTAAGAGTTGTGAGCAAGTTGTGGCAGCTCAAGGGACTTCGGCTGTTAAATTCTCACGTCTTCTGAGCATGCATGAATTGTGAGACTCTTCCCCTCCTCCCTGACAAACTCCTAACTAGGTCAAACTCGGGTGCAGGAAGGAGTGAAGAGGCCAGCTGTTGGCTGGTTTTAGGCAATTGCCCTGCAGGATGCTGCAACGTTAGAGCATTTCGCAGAAACGCCTGAGAATGTTTTGACAGACAAAGCAGCATATGCATTTTCTGATCCTTACTGGAGAATCTAGCCTGTGGATGAAATAGTCCTTTAAGAGTAAATTCTGAAGCAGACTGCTTGTATAGAAAGTGAGAACAAATCACAAATGTTTGGCAGAACTTTAAACAAGTATTTATTTCTGATAATGGGCCTAACCTGAAATTATCTATGTTTGCATCTGTGTTGATACATTAAATATTAGTATAGCAGCCCTAATGAAGTTATGATTAGGACCTGTCTCTTTCTAAAAGAGGTTAGAGTGCCATATAAGAGCACGTGGTCTCAAATCTGAAATGCTTTACACTGAAAAGCCAGAGTTCTTTTTTTAGCGTATGAACGGCAGGGATAGGTATGCTGTGTAAAACACGGGAAGCCAGCATACTGTAGATATGGCTGTTTACACTTTTTTTTATGCCTGAGGCTCACAAAGAGAATGAACCTACCAAAGGACACTTCTGCAACAAGTTGGTTTCACTGAAGAAAAATTTGAAGAATAAAATCATTGTTCTTTGTATTGATACTTATAACTGTATTTAAGCTTCATAATTCATTAATTGTAATGTTCTTAGCTGCCCCTATAGTGATATTGTATACAATACTTCCTTCAGTAATAGTAGACATCCATTTTTGCAGGGTTTTTTTATTTTATAATTTTAAAATAGAAGGGTTTGCAGTATATTTATTATGAATTGAGAAGGCTTCTCTGCATAAATGGTCCATATCAAAATGTAAGGCTTATCTAAGAAGTAGCAGTAGCTTAATCTGTTTTAAGAGTGGCATATTTTAGTTTTAAACTAAATTTAGACAGTTCTTAATTAACTTGAGATCCAGTGAAAATCTGTTTTAAATGAAACAGAGTTGACATGAAGTTTTGCAATTTTCTTGTGGAGACAAGACCTGAGGCTAAGGAACAAGTTTTTGTTGTTGGTTTTTGTTGGTTTGTTTAATTGCTGTATTTGTATGTTTTAGATGATAGACACTGCAATGAATTTAAATAAATGTGAAGTTAAAATAATGTAGGTTTCCTGGTGGCATGTGTTATAGTCTAGGTTTGTGGAAAGTATGTTTTTAAAGGTGATTTTTTTTAAAGAAATAGTGTGAGGCAGGTTTTTTTACATACATGTGACCTTTCAGTATGCAATGCCTTCCGTAAGTTTTCTTAACTAGTTGTTTAGTGTCTATCACCTACACCTGAAAGGTCCAACATATCAGATTCTTTAAAATCTGTTGTTTTAAAAGCAGAATATCTGTGCAACCTGTCTCCAATATGAGAATAAAAAAAATTAAAATCTGTTGTTCGTAATGCTTTGAAGCCAGAAGTTGTTTCTTTATTTTCACAAGGCTTGAGCAAAGGGCTGTGTTGCAACCTGCAGTTATGTTGTTAGGTAAGGCAGGGTGGAGTGTAACAGGTGCTTATTAATACCTCTAGGCTACAGGTAAAGGTGACTGTATTTTCTTGAGCGTTCACAGACCTAAACAGGTGGATATTGTTTTAATAGTTAGGTTGAGAGTGGACACTATTTATCCTCTGTTTTTATTTGCAAACTGTTAATGTAGATCTGTGAAAGAAATGGTTACTTTTAAAGTTAAGTAACAAATCAGGTCTTGCTGTATTTCCCACCCTCCTACTTTGAACTAAAAAAGGCATGTTCATAATTTAAAAAATAAATTTGTCTCTGTCCTTCCAAACTAAAATAAGTTTCTTCTGGAAGTTTTGGGTGTTGTCTGTCTGCATTGTCATTGTTGTCCGTGTCCATCCGTTTCCCCCCCCCCATATGTATTTATTTAATAGATTGATTTTAGGTATGAATTCAACATGATTTTAAATCTGAAAAATTGAAACAATACAGAGCAGCACAGTACAACACTATGACCACACCGAATATTTGAGAGGCAATTATAATGGTGAAATGAAATTGTATAACAGATATAAAAGGCTGAGGCTGACTGCAAAGCATTGAAGTTCATTGCTGCTTTGTTTATCAAACAGTGCATTAGAAAAGTATGAATGTGAACAGTTAAAATCGGAGCAAAAATTTAAAGTAAATATAACAGTGTTTTTTGCTTAAACTGAAGATGAAAAGTATACGTGAGATAATGCAAACACAGAGTCTGTCAAACTGAGGATTAGGAAGGTATTTCAGTACAGCAGACTGAATACTACAGCTGGTTTTGCCTGTACCACTCCTCCATGACTTCCTTGGGCCAGGCTCTTCTGACACTGCAGGCAGCCATAGCAGAAAAAACCTGCCTTGTGTTTGAAGAACTCCAGGGTAAAGAATGATGTGAAACCTGGAATTTGTGGTAGTGTTTCCAACAGGAAATATAATGCTGGACTCACTTTTTAAAACATGCAAATGTTTGTTGAGAGCAATTTTTAGTAGTGTTTCCCGTAGTCCACAGTTCACCAGTAAATATTTGACCAGCGATAGCACGAAAACTATGACAGATGACCCCTAGATCAGTATTTCCCGTGGTTGTGGTGGTGTATTTATATTTACTTAGCCCTTCACTGCTGCATCCTTCACCTTGTTTTCCCTGTTTCTGACACCTTCTAAGCGTCCACTTTTGTGTCCTTCCTTTTCATTATCCCCCTTTGCTCTCCCGACTTTGCAGTCATGTTTCTGTTGCATCAGCAATGCTTTGAGGCCCAGACACAGCAGGACATCAAAGAGCTGCTCAGAGGGACGCTGCTGCTGTTCCTGGCCTTTTCCAAGTACCTGCTGTAACCGGCTCTGGCAGCATCAGTCTTAGACCGACCCTAATAAGCCAGGTGCCATTTGCTGTTGTCCCTGCCATTGGGGAAATTAATGCCCTGAATTGAAAAAAAAAAACAAAACCAAACTGTTTTTTTCTTGCCATACAGATGATACAAATGTGAGGAGCTGCTTGTGGGTCCTTCTTCTACACCTCTTTCGGTGCACAGAGAGATGAGCGTCCCCTCACAGCTCTCTGAAGCAGCTGGAGGAATCACCCTGTGCTGAAGGAAATTTGCAGCAGCTTTGCAAAATTGCCTTTGGCGTCTGTTTTAGTGTTCCTGTAGAACCAGCAAATTCCATTTTATTTTTTTTTTTCATCAGTTGATGCAGCATTTTTCAAAACAAGCTAGTCAACATTTTTAAAGATTTTTATTGCAGGTTCTTTCGGAACTGGGAAGTGCCCAAATATCCATCCATCTTTGCTATATCATTGTTCCTGAATGGGAATTGTTTTTTTGCCCCCATGTAGCGCTTGTGCTCCTAATAGTCATTATCTTGTCCATCCCCCTAATTACTGCTTTATTTTTTTAGCAGGTTAAAATGAATTTAAATGGCATTTTAACACTTTCCATCTCCAGTTGTGCATGTTTCTTTGTTTAAAGTAGCAGGCATACAGTGATGAACTGTACATTGAAGTTTAATTATTTTGTGATTATATCCACTCAAGTATATCCAGGCACGGTTTGCTAATGAAATACAGCTCAATGATCTCATTTCTTGTTCAATGGGATCACCTTTTGACAAGTATTTTCTAAGGAAAAAAGATGCATTTGATAAATTTGAAGCAAGGAAGAAAATTGAGAGCGAAATTGTTTCTTTTTCTAGAGGCTGTTGTTTCTGTAGACATTATTCATTTATTAAAGACGTGCCACCTGGAGAGAAATGTATTCAAAACGTGTATCTGGGTTTGCAGATATCAAAAGAAAGCCTGCCCGGGAGCCTTGCATACATACAGTGTTTCTTAAACTGTGGCAGTATGTTACTGGAACTGTGTAAGACAATTCTTTACGTTTCTGGAAGCTCTCTTATCTGTAGGAACCTGTTACTTACTGCTGCAGTTTTGATGGGGATATAAGCATGAAAGTGAAATTCTTAATCTTGTTTTCCCAAGCTTATTTTTGTCACTTCTATGTCATAACGGTACCTGTGTTATAAGGCCTTTGTGATAAGATTCTGGGATCTTCATTTGCCTTTACTTCTGTTCTACTACTCTGCTTTCTCTATTTTCCCTAATATGATTTAAAAAAAAGAGCAGCTGCCTTGTACGGCGACGGTATTGTGGTTCCAGTGCTTGGCCTGGGCTTATGCTCTGTGCAATTGTGTTTCCTCTGGAGGTCCCTCAATAAAATGTGGCGCAGACACGTATGTTGTATTGATGTCTGTGCCTTCTAGGCTTTTATGGGCTAAAACATACTCAATCCGAAGTTTCTTATGTTGTCCATTAAATCAGGAAACAATCCTTGATACTTGCATTTCTAAGAGCTGCTTTGGATAAGATGGCTATCGTATCCGTTGATTTTTGGATTGTCATGAACACAGATAATGCCACTCTTCTCCCACAGTGAAGCTCTGTGTTTTGGAGTATGAACGTCATTAAAGGGATCCTGACATTGTCAGTTGAGGATGATTTTCTAGGTCTATAAGGAGATCGGAATATTTTCAAGAAAACACAGTTTATTATTTTCATTGAGAAGCACAGTTCTGATTTTACCGATTCCTGTGACTAGTTGGATTCATCAAGTATAACATTAATAGTTCAATAATAGTTTAGTTTCTGTAAATGTTGTCCTGTATTTTAGTGTCCCTCCCTGTCTTCACCATCCCAAATAAGCGTGATTGAGAAATAAACGGCACCTAACCAGGATGATTGTCTTGAGTCTCTCTACTGGGCCTCGTGAGACAGCACTTTCAAATTTGGGCTTTAGAATAAATTTAAGTGCATTTTGAGTACATTCGGAAGTGCAATGCATGACTCCATATTGCTGTTTAGGATGCAAATATATCCATCGTATTTCCTTACTATCTAACAAAAACTGCTACGTTGATGAAATCAATATAATTAACATGACTGAGAGGAGGAAAAAAAAGGACATTGACTTTTTTTTTGTTTTGGTATACTGTTTTCCTTCATCAAATGCTTCTGTTCTTGCATTAAATCTTTCTGTGCTGGTGAAAAGGCATGTAGTTGTCACTGTTGCTTTGGATGTATAAACAGAAATGAGAGTAAAGCCCACCTGTTTGCATTTCTAGGTTACATTGCACTTTTATACATATTCTGTCTTTATGATCTGTGCAATCTGGCAGTGCTGATAGGTGCAAGCTTAAAACTCTGCATTGAAGTTGCTCAAAAGAACAGCTCTGTGGGGAATAATATATCACAGCTTACTTGCTTAATGCAAGAATGATGTTGAACATATCACTTTGCTTTAAGATTATGCAAAAACTACATAAAGACCCTTTCAAGACTGGTATATTGATGATTCACAAACATTGTTAATTAAGAATTTGTCATATTTGGACTTCTGCTGTGATAAATGTTGCTTACTAATAGATGGATGCTGATTTTTTTTATGATAGTTACAATATTGTATTTCTTCAGAAATATTTTTTCTAGTGGTAGTTGCTGCTGTAATATTTAAAGTCTAGTACTTTAAAAACTGGGCACTTTAAAATTTTGCATTTTAAAATTACTTTAACTTTGAACATGTATCACTAATAAATGATATCAGTGTTACTTCTTATGTAATCCACGTGCTTTAATCCTCATTGAATTATATGTGAGGGAAATAGTATTACTGACGAAGAAACAAAATAGTGTATTAAAAACCCCAACTCATCTTTCTAATCAACTTTAAAATTAGCACCCATTAAGAGCCATGTTTTCTTTTCTTGAAAGAACACACAACTCCATGCTGTGTCTCTTCTCTAGTGATCACTGAATGCTGTTACACCTTTTTTTTTTTTTTTTTTTTTTTTTGGTTCACTGTATGGTTTTAATTGTTGCTTTTGTACATTTTTTTAATTTAACAGTTGTTCCTGTCATTTTGAAAGCACTGACATATGATGAGAAGAGGGGGGCATGCAGTGTGGGTTCCAATGTGAGAGATGCAGCGTGCTATGTAAGCTGGGCCTTTGCTCGTGCTTATGATCCGGCAGAACTGATACCATTTATTAATCAGATTTCAAGGTAAGTTGTGACAATAAGAAACTGATCTATTTACAGTTAATTTTAAAAATCTGTTCAAAATTAGGAAGGAGCTAGAAGTTAATAGTCTAATTCTGTGTCTTCTAGAAGTTAATAATCTAAGAGTCTAATGCTCTGTCTTTATGCCATTTAAAATCAGATATTGACCAAAAGTGATACATTCATTTAGAAGAAATACCTTCATGCTTAAAAAGTAGCTGGTGTGTCCCATATGACATGAATGAAATTCATTGATCTCTGCATATTGTTGCCCAAGGAAAGGGTATTTTTTGTTGCTCTGTGGTAATTTTTTATAAAGTTCATTGATACATGCTAACAGATACGCTGAATATCTTAAAGAATTGAATATGGGTGGGATGATGATGACATAAATGATACTGTTGGCTTTCCATGTAATTGTTGAAGTCCAAAATTTCTTCCTGCTGTGCTATGATGCAGCTTAACTTTTTGGATTGAAATGCATCTAAGTATTTCCTTATCAAATGTGATGACTTCATTTCCTTGTGTTCATCTGTCATAAGAAAACCAAAGAAATTCACTGTAAGAAGATTCAGAGAAATTAGTGGAGTCTTTGGGTGGGGGAGTGTCATTTGTTGTCTACTTAATCACCTGCTTTATGGTTAGCACAGCAAAACTGATTGAGGAAGTTTAAGATCATAGAATAATTTGGGCTGGAAGGGACCTCTAAAGGCTGTCTGGTCCAACCCCCCTGCCATGAGCAGGGCCATCTGCAGCTAGATCAGGTTGCCCAGAGCTTCACCACCCGCATTGTAAAGAATGCCTGCCTTATATCTAGTCTGTATCTCCCCTCTTTCAGTTTAAAACTGTTCCCCCTTGTCCTGTCACTACAGGCCCTGCTAAAGAGTTTTTCCCGACCTTTCCTACAGGCCCCTTTAAGCACTGACAGGCCGCAATCAGGTCTCCCTGCAGCCTTCTCTGCTCCAGCTGAACAAGCCCAACTCTCTCAGCCTAAAGATTTGGAACCTTAGTGCAGTAGAGGTAGAAATAACAAACCACTCTAAAATTGAGGAGTTGCTTTATGGAGTCATAAAGAGCTGGAAATATTAGAAGAGAAAACTTACTAAAGAAGTTACTTCTTACCTTTTCAGGTAAACACTTGTTTCTAGTGATCCAGGAGTTTTGGTTCTTTGTCAGATGGGTATTGTGCAAAGAATATAGCACATCTTTATTGACCAACTTAGAACTTTCAAGTTGAGCAGGTTAGGTTTAAAAGAATAAAGTAGACTTCAGCTCTTCTTGAAGTAGCCATTTCAGAGCCTCGTGGTTCTTCCGTACAATATATAATTCTTGTGAAGTGTTCCAATTCAAAGATTATTTTAAATAAATAATAAAATCACTTCCCATTTTTGAAAGTTGTAAGAACTTAAGCTCTACATGGTGATTCTGAATTCTTAGTAACATATCACTTTTGAATAATGGAGGTTTTTTATTATAACTAATAAGATGTCTTAGTTAATGTTAACAAATACACGAGAGAATTTTTTCTCCTTTTGTACCTTCTGTGTTATAGGGTACCCCAATCCAGAATGACCATGGTACTAAACTCTGCTTACAGTTGGATGGGAACATGTGCATGTAATTCTTTTTCAATCTGTGGTTTCAATTTAAAAAGACTTTCAAAAGTAAAATTTCCAGAAGATTTCCAAACCGAAATCTGTGATACTGTAATAGTGGACTAGAACTTGGTGCAGCTTTTCACTTAACGCTTGATGATATTTTGCAGATACAAATGGGTTTTACCTTTTTTCTTTCATCTGGTGCTTTCCCCCTATTTGCTTGTTGGATTCTCTCTAGCATTTAGTCTTTTTGTTGGCAGCACACTGGCTGACATTTCAAGGTGTCTTTAATGGGTGATTTGTACTGCAAACACAAAGAGGTAGCTTCTAACAGTTTCTTGGCAGACTTTTAATACAACCATTGATAGCAGCAACTCAGGCATCTTTGTCTCCATCTGAGGGGGATTGATCAGTAGTCCTTTAGTACTAACTTTTTAAAAAGGAAAAAAAACCCAAAAGTTTGCACTATACAGTGATTTGTGGTCCTGGATATCTGGTTCAATTTCTAGGGGCTGCCTTGCTTCCAGACTGCTGACAGCACTATTTCAATCTCATCCAAAAGGCCTTGTTTGGAAACCAGGATTACTTAGCTCCACAGGTGCCCAAAGAATATATGACTTCTTCTTTCTTCTCTAAAACCTATTTTTAAAATTCCTTGGAACAAGCTACAGACATACTAATTACCCATTTTTATTCCTTGGTCCTGGTGCATTGTGCCCTTGCTGGTCTCTGCTGTTCTTCATCCTTCTATCCTCACTTTCCAGTGCTGGTCCTTTAAGGCAGGGTCACACAACAGTCTCTTATCTGTGTGGTACTTGCTCCTGGGGTTTTTGGAGACCTTGATAAAATCTTTCTGTCTGTTTTTCGTCTTTTTTTTTTTTCCTAAGCCGTCTTGTCTTTTCTCCGAATTGAGCAGACAAAAATTTCTAAGACATCTTAGCCTCGTGTCTCGTGTTGTTTTGATGATGTTTCATCTACAATAGCCTAGACACTAAAGGAGAGGAGTCCTGTAACACCAGGCTGTGCTAGAACATGACGTTTCTGGATGACCTTCAGAAAGAGAATGCGGTGCTCCAGAACAGGCCTGCTTCAGTTAAGCATGCTAGAAATAGTGGTATTTGCCATAGTAAGTTATTAAAGAAATACTTTGTTTTGAATGGTCATTTAATTCCCTTCTAGCTGAGTATGTGGTAAATTATATATAGTATGAAATTCATAACATAAAGGTACCTAAAGATGTGATTGCACAGTGAAATAATCGTGATTACCTCTTGGGTCGTATTCCTGTTTTTAATTTAATCAGCACAGGTAGTGGTAGCAATGAAAACCCAGTGACACCGGTGACCAAAATGTTAACAAATGTTCCTAGCAGGCTGTTCACCAGCTGTGCAGCGTTATTTACTGCTTTCTTTAAACTCTCAGGAATACATTTATATTCTCACTGCAAGCAAATCTCCAGGATGAGTATAGCCATACCAATAGTAAAGTCTGTTTCAAAACTGGTGTTTTATGTAGATTTGGTTAGCAGCCTTGTGAAAATAAATCCTCTGCTTCCATCCTCTTAGTTGAACAACTCTAGTCTGGCAAGCTTGTTCCTTGTGAAACTTAAAAAAGCCTAAGTGTGAGTGTGTAAGCCTTCTATTTATCAGAATTCTGATCAGTTCTGTTTATCAGAGCTTTTCTTCTGCTCATGATGCTTTGAGCAATCTATTTCTTTTACTCTTTTCACCCTACAATAGTGCAAAACAATGTCATTCTCCATACATTAGGTGGAAGTTCACCATTTTGATTTTTCATGGTATGTGGTATTTTGTTTTATTGGAGGAGGTTATATTTCTGAAGAAGCTTCTGTCATTTAGCTTTCAGACTGTTCTGGAAACAAATTCTTCTTTTCTTTTTAGGAAGATGTCAAGTGAAAATAATTGATACCGTCTACTTACAGTAGTACTTCCAATTAACACTGGCTGTGTCAGCTACAACAACTTCAATTGTTTGAAATAAGTTGGTGGAGTGGAGAGAAACACAGGGTGGATGGCAAGGGGAAGCTGAAAATTGCTTGTTGGGTGCTGTGGTTTGTATATGCTTAGTTTTCTAACAGAGCTGCACAGTATTTTAGCAAGTATTAATGCTATATTAAGGCTTTACTTTAAAATCTTTGTAGTTATGTTGGCCGTACCTTTTCTAAATATAAGCAACTTTTGAAGGTAGAATTGCCACTCCAAAGAGAAATGGTGAAAAAAATTATTCAAATAAAGTATGACACACAGTTTCACCTATTGTGTCAGCAAGCCGATAATTACATACAGCTTTTTTTTTAAATCTAGCCTTAGGTGTGTCACTGTTTTACTTAAAGAAGAGTCATACTTCTAGCCACAAGCAAATTGTTGCTACCCTTAAAAAAATGCAGAACTCAGCATCTTGAAATAAAGTACATAATATCCATTGTGAGCTGAGTTACACAGCAAAACCATCTGCCTATATAAGAATACAAACTATTAGATTCTTATAGGAAAATAATAAATAGTTGACCTGAAAGGAAAATACGACCTCCTTAAAAAAACTGCAATGAGTGATTGCCACCCTGAACTGTTTGCTTTGTCTCAGTGCTAGAAATTGCAGATGGTTTATCCTTCGTTCAGAGTCCTTACTACTGGTGTGTCACTGGCTGGAGGACTGGGGATAATGCTGCACTGGGCCCGTGAGTAGCGAGTTGCTCCACTCAGACTCCAGAGGCAGGGCGGTCATCACGGGAGAGCAGGCGCACAGGCGGTAACTAGTAGTTGTTCGGTGAGCTGCTTCGTGCTGTCCTCCTCCATGTCTTGGCCTTGGCACACCTTCGTCTGTCTTGTCGGGGAAACTCACTTGGGTACTGAAATACAGAAGCATGCTTCTTAAACGGGGCTCTGCCCCACAGCCCATTCAGACTGTGCTACAGGAGTTACAAATTAAAGCAGAGGGGTAATTTCTTGGTGTGTTTGGTTTTTTGTTGTTGGTTTTTTTTTTTTTTTTTTTTTTTTTTTCTTACTTGCAAAGTTGGGTCATCGTGTAATGGAAAGACCTTTTTTCCCATGTTTTCAGTAGTCAAGGGACATAAATATTTCACTTTTGACTAGCAAAAAATCACCTTAAACTGCATAAAATAATATTTTTTAGTAAAATTTATTACAGTGTTTTAAACGAAATACTGTCTCCGTATTTGGTGATAGCTGTTTCTTCTTGTTCTTATGAATGTTCTGTCATTAAGTGATGAAATTGTTAGAATATTGAAGTTACAAACTTAGATTGCTGTAGATCATAGATCAGCCCTTTTCCTTCCTGACCTTACCACTCTTCCTTTAAGGAAAAAAGATAAAGAACACTTATTAGAAATACTTGCCTGCTAGTGTTTTTAATAGTACCTGCTCGTATTTTTACATCAGTATTTTTTCCCTATTATATTTCAACAAGATACACTCACGTTTGCTTATTTATTTTTTAAAGTCTAGTTAAACTGGTTTCTAAAACCTTGCCTGATCTATTCAAACTACAGGATGACAAAAAGAAAATCCCTGGCACAGTAGGTGAAACTTCACTTTTATTGCACAGTAACCTTTCTACATTTTGAAATGTAGGTACTGAAGTTGCTATTCAAGCACATCTATAAAAGCACTACTTGACCGAGATTTCTTTTTCTTTCCCAGTCACTACATGCATGCTCTCTTTTTAAGCTTACCTAAGAGGAAAGTTAAACATTATTTAATAACTTGGAAATATGGGTAATTTGATTCCTGCCCCCTTGGGTGTGGAAGTTACTGTCTGTAAAGTGGCAGGTGCACACTAAAAAGCTGAGCTGTTTTCTTTCAAACCTAAACAAAAAATAAAAAGGAAAACATACTTCTCCTCTATTATGCAATTATAGTGATTAAATTGTTGCTGGCTATCTTAATTATTTGGAGCTGTTGCATAGTCAGGATGTAGTTTCATTTACCTGTCATTCGATGGTGTAGGTAATCAATAAATGAATCGTTATTTAGAAAGATCTAATCGTTATCTCCCATTCAGCAGAATACCAATACAAATAGCGCGTATAGAGTGGGAGTGTGGGCAGCTTTGTCTTCCCTGCGGTGGCGCGTTGTTTTTGAAGAGGGGGAAAAAAAAAGGCAGGTGTGGCTATGGATGAATGATGTAGCTTGCTCCAGGGCAAGATTGTCCTGCAGAATTGGGGAAATCTGAAGCATTGCTTTGAGCTACATCTTATACCATGATGAAATACTGAGAATAGCTTTTTTTTCTTTTATGTATTTGAATATTGCCTTCAGAAGAGAGTTGTGTGCCTACTGTGTCTTGCACTTGGGTAAAGTTATTTCCTGGAGGAGCGTGATAACCCCTTTTTTTTTTTTTTTTTTTTTGTCTTTTAATAGCAGCATTTGTAACTCCTATTTGAAGCATTTTCATGCTCTTTTCTACATGTGTATTTATTTTGGTTTAATCATTTTACCCCAAAACTTTGGGATTGGAATAATGCTCTGAGGATTGTAGGACGTTGGGTGGCTGGCAGAAAGTATGAGAGCTCGGTGTAAGCTGCGTTCAAGGGACTGTACGCAGTGTGGAAGTGGGAATGGTTGCTGTATTCCTCCTTTTCTGCAGACCTTCTCCTTGCCTAGATAAACAGGAGGAATTAAATCTGAGACTGCAGTCTGAAGGGCTTTTCCCCCCAGTAGTGCTGCCTGAAGCTGCCTTTTGCTTGCTCCTTCGCCTGCGTTGCTCCTGCAGTTGAGTATAGCACAGCTGCATGTGATAAAGCAAATTTTTTTTTTTTTTTTTTTTTAAAAAAAAAGCTACAAAAGAAGAATTAGTTGAGCCTAGATCTGTTTTCGTTACCCAGCTCGCTGTGTTGCGGTACTGGCATGATTGAAGGGGTGTGAAAAGGGCTGTTTGCCGCAGCAGCTCTCAGCAGACTCGGGTCTGACTCCGGTCTCACCTCCTTTTTTAACTTGCTTGGATTGTTCAAAACCATTTTGCTTGTGATGATTATTATGCCTTCGTTTCCCTAATGTGTAGTAGGGAGGAGAGTTTTTTGTCCTGTTACAAGTTAGACTTTTCCCCTTTTTGGGCTTAGGAAGGAAACTGGGTTTGTGCCAAATTGGCAAGAGGTTTGAGAGTTTATTTTTTTTCTTCCCGCAGCTTCAGGGTGGTATGTTTGAATTAATAGTAGCAAATTCTCAGAGGTTAGCAATAGGATAAGCTTCTTGCTGCTTGTGACTAGTATAGACTAGAGCTACCTGCTACAGGTGATAAAGGAAATTCAGATGTATTGTTTGGTACACATTTGGTGCTTATAAGGAGAGGGTAACCTGATATTTCTGTGTTCTGATGTCTATCAACTGGCTGGCCTCTGCTTTCTGATTCTTTCTGCCATGTCGGGGGAAGGAAATGAGATCGGTGTTGGGCTGAGGAAGTGAGCCACTGACATACTTTGAGTCCTTTTAACTTTCCCTGAAGCCAGTTTAAGTGAGTACTTGGGGGAGAGGGGAAGGGATAGGGAAGAAAGGGAGAATTATTAGTTGACTGATAGAATTGCAGATTGCTTTTTAAAGTCCATTTGTGTTTCTTATACGCTTAACTGCTTGTCGTGCATACAGGCTAAATATACCTCAAGGAGCTACAAAAGGTGTTTCATAGAGACTGCAAGATGCAAAGCCATTCTTTGCTTTACCTGTTAGTAGTCAGGTGTGGTACATTTGAGGCAAGTCAAGACATGATTCTTTAACTAGCTTAAAAAAATATCCCACTTTGTTTGACATAAACAGTTTCTTTATGTTAGGAAATCCTGGTGGAGTATCACATAAACTCCCACGACAAAGCAGACAGGTGAAGACACCTTAGACATGTTTCATCTTAGGCATGTTGCTTTCCTTGCTAATCCCCGTGTTATGGCAGCCTGCGCCTGCATTTTCAAATAGGAGTTAACTTGAAAAAATTATTTGTGTAGTTTGAGAAGTTTAAAATATAAAAGTATTAACATTAAACAGTGACTACAGTATGATTTATGAATATAATGGGATTAAAGGGGTAATGACAAAATTCCTGGGGTTTTTTGTTTTGTTTTTCTTAAACGTGGTATTCAGTTGCAGCACTGAATAACTCAGGTGGCATCACATAGACAGTATGTTGTTTTGCTGGTTTTACTTATACAGGTTTGTCTTAAGGTAACAGAAGAATAAGAAAAAATTGAAAAATACAATTTGATTCTAAGCTGAAATGTTGGCCAGAAACTTGTTGGGTATAATAACCTGGAACTATTTTTCATTACGTTTGACAAAACACGTTTTGAGACTAAATAGGAAATTCAAAGCGCAGTATTTGTTCTCCACTGACTGTCTTTCAACATTGCCAGTTTGAAAGGACTGCATAATCTTTCAAATCAGTATGTTAATATTTAATATGTATGTCCGTACACTCATCCCTAAGTGTCCCTTTTGGGCCACTGTCAGAGACGAGACAAAGACTTGAAGGATTTTGGTCTGACCCAGCCCAGCTCTTCTCAAACACCCTGAAACACTTCATTCAGGGTACTCCTGACACAGTAAGGGCAGCACTCTGGATTTGGAGCTTCCTTGCTTGATGAGGGGTTTTTTGTTGGTTTGTTTTCTCAGAAGAGAACAATATTGAAATATTGCATTACTGACAAAATAATGTTTTATCTTTTAGTCCACATAATTGGAAATGTCAGGCAGAAATTTGCTGCTTTTTGCTTTCCGGGATGATTTTCAGCAAATTCCTTAGTTTCAAGCATTCTCTTCTGTAACTAAAAGCTATTCATATCATTAAAACTATATACTTCTGAAATGTCCTGTTAAAATTATTTTTAAGTTTCTCTGTATGCCAGAGAAGAAAATGAGCAAACATGGTATGAAGATGATGCATTTGACCCAGCACTGTTTCAGCAGTCAGCCATGTGTGCTGCTTCCTGATGGGATCTTTCTTAAGCATCTGCTCTTCCAGTTGCTGTCGTTTGGGTGACCTCCTTTTGTCTTCACTCACCTAATGTCTTTGCGGTGGAGAGAGGAATTGCTCCTGCAAGTAGCAATTAGAAAGTATTAACTGTCTTTAGAACAATTTATTGGGGTTTGTTTTCATTTCATTCTTGCTTTCTGCCTCTTGTTTTCCATAATGGGGATAAACTGAAATTACAGAGGCAACACTGATTGTGCATTTCAGTGAATTTCACAACGCAGTATTCTTCACTTTAGGAAACTGATAGCCACTATCAAAGCAAGTTTGATATTATCAGTGTAATTAATATCTTTATGCCAAAGCAAAGCTATTGTGGATTTACTTTTCAGCCAGTATTTATTTCCTGTTTTGCCTGGAGTCAATAAGTAATGTAATGAAGAGTTTCAGAATTTGAAAGGAATAATTTTCTGCTTAAATGATTCTCCTGAAGTGATGTTTATTTGTCACTGAAGTTAATGGAATGCTGGAGGTGGATCTCTAAAGCTGTAGACTTCGTGTCCTTGGATATATTCTCTCTCTTTTCTGTTGTGTAGCACATCCCTCTCTTTTGAGGTAGAAGAATTAAACTGTGCAGGATTACCAGACTTCATCCACAAAGAAATAGTTTCGTATAATCATGCCCCTCTATCTACAAGTCATCTTTTAAAAAACACTGCTTTGCAGTTTACCTTGCAGGTCACTGTTTAGCACTATTTGCATACTGTGTTCTGATTTTTGTTACTTGCAGGATGTGATTGTTCTTGTAGAGATAGCTGCAAATTTCTATTGCTTAACTTTTAGTTTTGCTTAAGCCTTACATGAGATTTGCTGTGCATTTGGCTATTGTGAAACTGTATTTCTAAGTTTTAATTTAAAATTGCACTGTATGAGTCTCACATTACAGGTGATAGTTATGTCCAAGCTTTAAACTCCTGCTATATTTAAAACAGAAAACCTTTCTATGCAGTTAAACATATTTGTATACTCCTTAAATTGCTTTGATACAGTAGGATAGCAGTTGTCTGTTTATGCTCTGGAAAGTCCACAGCAAACTAGAGAAACAAGGAAATACATTGTTATTTCAACTCAAATTTTAGTTTAGGCTTGTATTTATAAATAATAAGCTCCTTAGAGGAAACACTGAATGTTCTGATTAGAAGATTAAATGTTGAAATGATGGCATTCACATTCCTTCTCATATTTTTCATCCTAATATTCAATATTTTATTTCCTCAGTGCATTGGTTATTGCTGCAGTATTTGATCGTGATGTTAATTGCAGAAGAGCTGCTTCTGTAAGTTATCACATTCTAGCTTACATGTTTCTGGGTTTTTTTGCTTATTTTCATTTAATGTAATAATTTGTAGATTGAACTATGTAGAACTACAGTATATAAGCAATATATTGTTTTGAGAAAAAAAAAAGTGCTTTTTTAAATCCTTAGAAGTATGGTGTGAATTTAGATTTTAGATTATATTATCCACAGATCTGTGTCTTGATTTATGGCCACAGTTCACAGTCTGCTGTATTGTTGTCATGATGGATAGGATTGAAGTATCTAAGAAAGAGCTATTTAGCATTTTCTGGTCACACTGTCAAAGACAAAAGGGTCATTCATAATATACAACACTGTATCTTTTTCAAGTCACCAAGCTGTTAAGTTTTGTGAAGTTATGCTTTTCTAATTGTTCATCAACTGTTACTCTGTAACTGTGGTAAATTGAAAATTTCTACAATAATATCTTTCCTTCAAACATATTTTCAGTTATTTTACAAAAAGACAGGGAATTTTTAAAAGAAAGTGATAAATCCTTTAGGCAGATATTGTTATCTAGTTAATAGGACTGACATCAAAGTATATTCTGTGGAAACTTTATGTAGAAAATATTTATGATGTTGAGAATTGAAAAGAATGTGTGATTGTTCTCAAGAGATGGGAATTTATGGAGGAGAGGTTATAGAATTTGAGGAGAAAGAATAGACCTCTTATCTTTGAGAATGTAAGTCAGTGTGTTGTATATATTGAACTCGCTTTCTTAAAAAACAAAAACGGATGAGTTTTCTGTTTCAACAGATAATTTATCTCATGCAGATGTGAAAAATCCCACCCTATAACTGTATTAACTCAAATACAGAACCAAACAATGTCTGTCAAAGAACCAGATGTCTGTGTTCCTAAGAATAAACTTCATTAATAAACTTCATTTAAATAAATGCTGTCTTTGCAACATGCAAATTAGATTAACAGGTCAGTCTTAATTTTTGACTGAAATTTTGAAAGCATTTATAATATAAGAAGGATTTCTCAGGGATACCTGGATAGCATCCTTATTTTTCCTAGCCACACCTCTGCTTGAGATTTTAAGCTGATGAATGAAGCTGCAGCATAATTGCCGGGGAAGTGAGTCAGTTGCTTGTGTAATCGTATCACAAATCACTTTTTCTAAATAGGTTAAAACCAAAGCATGCAAGCTAAGATGCTGGAGATCACCGAGTACTGATATAACATGTTCTTCCCATACTGTACAACTAATGAATACCAGCAATGCTACTTTCCCCCAAACTTCAACTCATAAATTTTAGAAACTGTACGATTTGCTGTTCTTGGCTAATTTAAGTCACTTTATTCAAATAAAATCCTTAAAGGAAAACAAAGGTAGCTTTGCTTTCCTGAGAACTGCACAAACCATTAAGGAGTGTAGACAGTGAAAAGTGAATTATTTATTTGCTCTGTAGGAATTGTCCTAGGAATCAGTGGCAATATATAGAGAGAGGAGGATTCTTTTTAACACGATTGCCACTACAAGAGTACAGTTTAGTGGCTTGATCTAATTGCATTGTGTAATCTTCAGTATGTTTCTGCACTTAAACCGATAGTTTGACCATGAAATACGGTGCTAAACCAGATACATTTACTAATGCTATAAGCTTAGTGCAGATAGAATAGAATATTTCAGTTGGAATGGACCTACAACAGTCACAAAATACAGTACATTTTCTTCTCGCTTTCCTCTTCTACCAAGCTATCGAGCATTCTGTAATTCAGTTATCTCCAGTCAAATTGATTTTTTCATTAGTGCATTCTAATTTAGAGCTGGTCAAAATTTGGAATTGCTGTTTTGATGGATAGTTACAGAAGTAGTAGAACCTTTTTTTCTTATTTTAGCAAGGCAGGCAAAGAAATATTTTGTGTTTACCAGGCATTAATAGAATTTTGAAGAAAAATACCTGGGAGTCCTAATTATTTCCAATCATTACTACAGTTAAATACATATATAAATAAACAACATGTTTTACTAGATTTTCCATCTATTACAATATGCAATATATTATAATGCAGAGCACCAATAAAACAAAATAGCATGTAGAGATATTTTGAACCCTGAGGTTAGAGAGAATAAAACAAGACTGTTCTCTTGAAGCTCCAAAAGCATTCTGAGCTGACTTTTGCAACTCTTTCATGAATAATCATTATAAAGCATAATCACATGAATAAGTGATCTCGGATTGGCCTGCACTCAGCTCTGACATGTTTAAGAGAGGGTTGTTTTTTTGTTGGTTGGTTAGTTTTTTCCCTCTTCATTGGTTGATAGCATTTAAAATGATGGCTTAGAGAATGTTTTAGTATTTTTTCCATTTTTTGTGGGAACAGCAAAGTATTCAGGTTAGAAGGCTAGTTGGTCTTTGTATCCAGTTATTCCATCTCCTGAAGGGGATTGTATGAAAAATTATTATGACAGAACAATTTAAATATTTGACATCATTTGGAAATTTGCAGTTGTTTGAAAGTATGATTGAAATAGTAACATTTTTGTTATTGAAAATCTCCTAAGCACTATGAAGAAAAATCCTCGTGAAACAATAAAAAAAATAGTGCTAAAAGAACGACCCAGGAATTCTGTCAATATTAAATAAGCTCTAGAAAATTGGCTTTTCACTTGAAGAACAATATATTCATTATTTTCATATTTCTATTTCACTTTCTCTCATGAAGCTTTAACAGAATAGTAGTGTGGGGATGGCTTTCCTTGTTACCTTTTCTGTGCAACATACACTTTCAGACCCAGGAAAACAATTTACCATATCACATTTTTGTTGCTAAAATTGGGAGTAGGTGCTGTTCTCCTAGAACAGTAATGTGTTTAAGTTCTCACAGCTGTGCATTGTCTACAAAGCCTTCTTAAATCAGTGGTGAAATTTTCCAAAGATAACTCTTAAACGCTCTAGGGTTCTGTTTTTAAATCCCTTTTGTTGGACTATCTTGGTTTTCATTGTAAATTTACCTATAATTGGCTAAAAACTTATTTGGAGAAGAGGCACCTTTTACCTTTTTTTTAAAATGCACAATAATGCTGAAGCTGAGAGAGGTTCATGGTGATGCATACAAACCTCACTCAACCTAAGCAACCAGCTGCGAAACAAGTTACTGTGCAGTTTTAGTTTGCAACTGGAAAATTGTTGAATTGGCAACTGAATTTGCTAGTTTCCATATTTCTCTTCATACTTTTATGAATTGTAAATTCAATACACAAGTGTGAGAATCTAGCAAACCAATTATTTTTCTCCAAGGCTATTAAATGGAAATAATCGAAAAAAATGTTTATAGTAAGGCAATATTATTATCTATCTTTGTAAGCAGTAGTTAAAGTTGTATGTTTTTTATAGATAATCAATTAGGTGCATATTAGATGTTTATAATACATCAGATGAATGCTAAGTATTTTTGCCATGCTGCTGGACTATTTTTTAGGTCTTCATGGTTGTTTTTCGAAGTGAGTTAATGAAATGCTGATACACAGTCGTGGAATTTTAAAATTTAAACGGGGAATGAGTTGCAGTCAGTTCATTGCACATCGTCTCTGCCACTCCTTTCCCCGGAGGAGGAGGACTCCTCGCACTCTTCCCTCGCTTCAGCGTGGGGTCCCTCCCCCGGGAGACAGTCCTCCACAGGCTGCAGGGGATCTCTGTCACCCCCAGGCACTAACCACATCGCTGCTGGGCTCGGCTTTGCCCAGCGGCCAGTCCGCTTTGGAGCTGGCTGCGTCGGCTCTGTCGGATGTGGGGGAAGCTTCCAGCAGCTTCTTACAGAATCCACCCCTCCTGCTGCCAAAATCTGGCCACGCTAACCCGGTACAGACATGAAACGATGTCCTGGCAGATCCTGGCTGGGAGTGTATGTTGGTAGAGAGGTAAGGGGTGAAAAAACCCTGTGTCAGAAGCTGGGCTACAGCAAACAATTATGAACAAGCGTAGGGCATTGCTACAGCTCATGTTCCTGTTCTGGAAGGCTGCTTTATGCGTTGCCCGAGGGCGTATCTACGCTGCCACCACTGCAGAGGATAGCCCATGTAGTTCTGCCCGAGGCAATCCTAAACTGGTTAGCTTGAGGCCACTGCTGACAGCGTGGCTGCAACGGCAAGCAGGGCAAGGTGGGCTCCAAACCCCGCCAAGAAGCTTGGTAAGCGGTTTAGAGTCAGCCAGTGCTACGTGTCCTGCAATGGATACACTGCGAGCGGGAGCTGAACTAGCCCGGGCAAGTCTACAGGAACTGCAGTCATTATCCTAAACAGACATAACCTCAGAAGTGCACTAAGACTCTGGCCTCATCAGGGCTTGCTTCACCCGTGTTCGGTGAGTGCTTGCTCCGTGGGTAGAGTATGATCTCTTGGTGAGCTAACTTCACCTTTTGTTTTTGCAGGTGGATTACCACATGCGTGCTGTATTTATGTCGGAAATACAGACGCTCTGTCTGTCAAAACCCTTGTGGCATTTTCAGTAAAGATTGAGATTTTCCCCCTGTATTTCAAATATCACTTAACTGTCAGGTGACAAGTGCCATCCATCACTGGAGATTTGTGTTTGTAGATAGAGGGACGTTCCCCAAGAGAAATGTCCAGATAATGATGGTCTCTCCCCCCTGAAAAGAGTTAAAATTTACAGAAGTTTTTATTAGTACTTAAGATTATGTATCCTTTTAAGGAACAAAAAATAATTGGCTTTTTTGAGAGAGGGAGCAAATTCAAATAGGGAGTAGGTGGTTAAGTAGGTTTTGTTCTGTATACCATACAAGCAGAGAAATTAACTTTATGGTTGTATTATGCAAGATTTTGAGTTTGTTTAATGCAAAACACAAGAAACATACATGAATTTTGTTTTCGGGTTTTACAATTTCAGTGTTTCAGCATGCTTTCATATATGTATCTTTAAATAAGGATCACATTAGCAATAATTTCTGTCTGAAGTTTTCATTGACAAGAATCAAACTTTGTCTACTATTAGCAAATTATGCTGAAGTCGTCAGACAAAAGTGAGCTGTCTCAATTTCTGTTGTCTATAGGTATTGACTTTCAGTTCCAGTGCAAAGTCTTGTGTTACTACTCAAAAGCACTCTTGTGGATCTGACTAGTTTAATAAACTTGCAGTCTTAAACTGCTGTCATGCAACATACGGCTTTAAGAACACCAGAACATAGAGACACAGAAACAAAAAAGCCCTGCGGGCTTGTTCTACTGACAAAGCTTACTTTATTTAAAAACGAAAAGCCATGGGTCATTTATATTGTTGTGTGTTTTGAATTCATCATCTGGTGTTTATCAAAAAGCAAACCTAACTCGTTTTGGTATGTTTGTTCTCTGTTCCTTAGGCTGCCTTCCAGGAGAATGTTGGGAGACAGGTATGGTAACTTTCCTGAATCTTCATTCATTAATGCCTTGGAGGTTACTGTGAACGTGTAGTACCTAAAATCAAAATTAGATGCTGTGGCTTCAGAGGAATTGAGTAAAGGGATGTCACAAAATAATTATTTTTTATTATCAGCAAACAGGTTCTTGTGGAATATTTTTCTGAGATGTGGTGCTTATTCTAGTATTCTAGTTTTCAAAGAAAATGAACTTTCTGGTTGCTTTAAGTCATTCTGAAAAGTTAAGTCATTCTGAAAAGCAAAATCAGCATGTATGACAGCCATTATACACCTTGCAAACTGCCATACTCTTAACGCGGGAAAAGCTCAATTTTTTGGTTAATCTTTTGTTTCATTGACTTTCTAGTTTTCGGTAGAATTGTAACAGCTGACGTGTGCTGCACGATCTTTGCAGTAGTTGGTGATACGACAATGAACTAGGCTTAAGTCTTCCGCTCAATATTTGATTTTGCCTCTTGTACCATTATGCTGCCACTTAGATAATTTAAGAAATCTGTTCCTTTTGGAAGTACCTAAGTGCTTTGAAAAAAAGTATTGTGGTAGATTCCTATGTAGCTTAGCAACATTTAAACAGTTAAAATGCTCACATTACTTTGTTTTGCAGCCTTGGAGGAGAGGCAAATAGGGTAAAGACTTGGATTTCAAAGTTTCCTGGTTTCTCATCAGGATCTAATAAAGCTGAACATACAACTTAGGGGGGGGAAAAAGTGCGAAGGTGAAATGGTTCAGTGGTTCTTGTGACAGTGGGGCATGTGAACATGGTTAAAGCAAATTTTGTTATCGATAAGCTATTCTTTAAGGGATCTTTGTTAAAATGCTGTCTAGCTTTCCCCGATAACCGTTCCTGAAGATCTCTGTGTTAAGGGCTGGGATATGAACCTTTAGAGCTACAGGTATTAAGCCTTGTGTCTAACTGGTGTGTGCATTTCTAGATAGAATTAGGTTAATAGCAGAGAAGGGGTGCAAGAAGACTAGGAGGAAGAGGGTAAGTGTTTTTGGTGACCTGACCCAACTAGGTCTGTGATAAGTAGAAGCCAGTGTGATTTTTCCCTGGGTGTATAGTTACTGTCCTGGAGAGGTTACTCAGCACGCAGCAACTCAGCCCGATTCCACTTCATGAGGTGCTGAATGAAGTAAACACCTTACTGTGACTTCAGTTCCAGGTGAGATAGGGCTCCTGGGTGCTGCAGGGTTAGAAGTGCTTCCATGAGGTACAAGTCTTGTGGAGTTTCTTATTTCTTAATCAAAGAGAGTATGTTATAACTATGTTAGTTTACAACCAGAAAGTTTGCTTATTGATTCTGCTTTGACACAAGATTCAAATTTGTCAGTGTGGTAGAACACACACCAACTTTAGCTTGTACGTCAGCATGTTAAGGAGGAGTTTGCAGTGAAATGGTAAGTTTTCATGGGTTGAAGAATGCTATCAGACTCCAGTTGGTTCCTGTAGAAGTTAATAAGTTTTACTTACTGATCCATTCCTTACTGCCTAGGAAAATGGTTACTTAATCAGTGGATACACCCTCTGTAGTTCTTTACCTGGATGTAACGTGTTGAAAGAGACACCCTTTCTCTGAGTTGGAAAGAGCTAAAACATATTCTCCATCTGAAGTAACATGCTGGTACTAAATAGGCGGAGAAAAAAGTTGACCTCACTTGCTTCCCGGTTCCTGCCGGCTTCCCCTTTGCAACTCAACATGTCCTGAATCCCAGAGCTTGCTTTTATGGCCTCAGAAAAAAGCCGTTGTAACTTAGACTTCATGTAAATGAAAGCTTTGAAAAATTGGAAGAATTTTCTTTAAGCATAAATCATGAGAAATGCACATACTTCTAATAAGACAAACTTTTATTTTGGAGAAGTTTTAAGTGTTTTGACAGAATAGAAACTGTTGGCTTTTTTTCTGAAGTCTGTCTCTCCCGTCGGCCGTGACCTCTGTACTCTTGAACTTGGTTTCAGGAATTTTGCTGTCTCACTGACATGCACTGCGGCACCTGACCTTTGGTGAGATGGCATCAAATTGGCACACTTAGAGCCAAGTAATAAATAGCAAGCTCCTACTAGGAGCTAGAATTGAAGTTGTTCAGCTGTGATTTTCCTTATGTACAGTATATGTTCTTTTCTGTTTAATTGTATGTTGTCTTGTTTGGCTATAAATCGTACTGAGGTATTTCTCATGTGAGCTTTTTTCTCCCTGATCAGAGTTTCATTAGGCTTTTGAAGAGCACATTCATTTCACTATTATTAGGGCTTGCAGGGAATCTCGCATAAGCCATAAATATTCTGTCTCTCCTTCTTGGTTCAGTCAGATTCCAGGCCTTGTTTTTTTGAGTGTTAGCATTATGCTTCCCAGAATAAGACCTCCAGAGTCACTGACAACTTCCCACTGCTTGCAGTATATCCTTCTTCAATTATTCAGGCTTATATCTAGAGATATTTTCTACGATGTTTGCATGGCTGTATCCTAATGTGGAAGGGATGGTGAGCTGTAAGCAAACCAAACTGTATCATACCCAGAACCTGTACTTCCCTGTAAGACCTGTACATGGCCTTATTGCTTAAATATCATATGATTGTCCCTTTTGTAAGTGAGCGTAGTGTCTTTCGGTTGGCTGCTTTCCATTTGTACTTAATTACGGCTTGTGGAGGCTATGCTGCCTCCTCCGTTCCAAAGCACAGCCTTGCTGCAGAATACTGCATTCAGTCGGTCATAGCCAATCAAAATTCTGAACAGCTGAATTGTATTGCTTATATAAAAAGGCAGGTTTTTAGGTGGCAATTGCATATTTAGAAAGATAATTTATCTTCTAAAAACAGAATTTTTTGAGCAGTGATGTCAGAAGTGTGATACGTCTGTGGGATTCAATCTTTCAGGCTTTGCTGGGAGCCAGTGTCTTTTTAAAAACAAACAAACTAACCCCAGTTTTTTTAGTTCATTAATAAAGAAATAGTAAAATGTATGTGTAAGTAGAAACAAATATAAGTAAGTATTCTACTTGTGATACATTTTTTGGTGCCTAGGTGTCAGATTTTATACTTCATAAAACTCGCAGCAGATATTTGTTCCTTCACATAAATTGAAAACATGTTTACATTTATCTAAACCCTCTTTTAGAGAAATCATTTTTTCTGTACATAGTCATGCATTCACCAAATATGTATTTGGATATGACTTGAAGGTGTTAAAGTAGCTATTGCATAGTTTACTACCTGCTGCTATTTACTTTGCTGATCATTGACTCATGATTGAAGCAAAGTATTTTCCTGTTTATATATCTGGTATCCTTTATATCTTTAGTACAAGAGATTTTATTATAAATTAGAAATTAAATTGTATTTTTTTGGTGCTTGAAGAGTAGTAGGAGATTTGTTTTCAATAATGTTGCCTTTTTGGAAAATATGTTTTAAAATAATATTTTCTTCTTTTTTTTTTTTCCCCCTCTTCCCTATGATGTTTGTAGGGCACTTTTCCACATGGAATAGACATTCTAACTGCAGCTGATTATTTTGCTGTTGGTAACAGAGTTAACTGTTATCTGACTATAAGGTAAGCTTCCATGCTTTACTTTTCCTAAGCATGAGGGACCTCTTTTACATACTGAAATATTTGCTTGGTTGTTTCACCTTACTGAACATTATATTTATCACTGTTGTTTTCAAATAAATTAAAATTTTATTTTTCTTGTTTCTGCATCAAACTGTTTATTATGCGTAAGACATGGTGCAAATGCGACCGTGACTTCTGTGTCTACATGGAGGAAGCAGCCAAGAGGCAATATTTGCAGGTGTCACAGAACTATCTAAGCTGGTCAAGATTAGAGAAGAGCAGGGAATTTTGAAGAGTTGTAGTAAAAGGAGAGGCTGTTACAATGGCAGATAGACTTCAGCGTGCCAAAAAAAAAAAAACAACCCTAATACCCACTTAAAAAAATACTTCACACAAGTTGTTGAATTTGTGGTCTGTGTGTTGATCTTTAACTTGAGTGCTTATATTTTTCATAGCTAACCCAGTGAAAATCTAACCACAGTTTGCAGTAGCATTTGAAAAACCCAACTGATCACTGCAGTATGGAGAATGTAATGGGAAATACCAAAACTGGTGCGGTGCTGTTATAAACCAGTGGCTGGCCTTGGAATACTGAGTGCTGTTCCGGCCAGCTATCTGAAAATACCATACCGCTGAAGTCAGGGGAATTCGGAGGCAAGCTGGGTGCACAGGATGACTAAAATGAGCATAAGATTGCAATTCCTCATGAGAGGATGAAAAAGACAGAGGGCTGGGTTCTAGTTTTAGCTGTCTACAGCAGTCTAGCCTAGATGTCTAGCCTCTCCACGGAGCAATGCAGAGAGACCGGCACCTACAGAAGGTGATTCAGACCATTTTAAGATAGGTCAGATAAATTGCCCTGTGGGGTTGCATGTTGCTCTGAAGCTGACAGGTTAGAAAGGCTTGAAGAGATTATGTTGTTGGGGAACAGAAACAGCAAACAGCTATATGACGGTTTATGCTCTGTTGCCAGCTTTGAGACTTCCAGTGAGCACTTTTTTAAAGTATTTTTCACTGGAACCCTCTATCCTCTCCTCAACTATTTTTTTAATTAATCTGTCCACCTCCATATTGTCTCTTTTGTGCGTAACCATTTCAGTCAGTACATATCTTCACCTCTTACCTACTGCGTTCCTTCTGGGGTCCACACCCTCCTCCTACACTGTTCCCCAGAGCTTCTCTTCCCCCGAGCTTCCACCTCTTGAGCTGCGATGGGGAAATGCAGCGGCTTGGTATTCGGTTTTGCTCTAAATCCATATAGCGTCAATGTGATTTTTGAAACTCTGGCTTGTTGTACTAGTAGAAAATTGAAAATATTAAAAATTGACAAAGCAGTTTTTATTTACCCTCTTTTATAGTTTTGGCTTGGAAAATAATTTTGTTCTCTTTGCTTTTTGAGAGCTGAATTGTTAATTTTTTTTTTTTTTTTTCAAGTGCTCATTTATTATTCCTTTCATTGTCATTTCCAGGGCTTTTGTAGCAGTGTTACTTATCTAAGTGAAAATATTTTTACTGTTGATTTCTTTCTTCCGCTCTTGGGTCTTTCTTTAAATTGTGCAGCAGAAAGAATAAATTTGTAAATTCTTTATAAATAATCTCATGTGGTTAGTAGGATGATTCCTTGAAACCATCTTCAGTGATACTAATCAAACTCTTCTTTGTAAAGTATTTGTCATCTCATTCATTATATTACTTTTAAAAATCTCCACCACTTTTCTCTTCAAGCAGGATGTAATTATTTGGGTCAA
Organism: Podiceps cristatus; assembly: GCA_000699545.1. Lineage (NCBI taxonomy): Eukaryota > Metazoa > Chordata > Aves > Podicipediformes > Podicipedidae > Podiceps > Podiceps cristatus. The sequence continues at coordinate 20,459 of KL269677.1, read as the reverse complement.
TACTTAATTATTTCCTTATTTTTGTCTGAGTAACATCAAAGGGAAAGTACATAAGCATATATTTGGTTGCACAGAAAACACGTATCATTATGATGTGGTAGGAGGAATGGACCTTTCTGATTGGTATGCCTTAAGGTGGTGTAATTGTTTATGTAGCTGGAAAAAGCTGCTTGAGGTTCATATTCCAGATCTAGAATCTTTAGCTGTCCTTCACCACCCAGATAAAACAATCCGGGGACACTTTGCATGCCAGCGTAGTGCTGCTGTGTGAAAGGACACTGCGCAGGTGCGAAGGTTGGTGCTACTAGATTCTTTTGAGCAATAAAAGCTTGAAAAAGATGTGTCAATGTCTACAGCTGAATTTGGGTTTGGTTAATAAACAATATATTCATGCAGAGAGGCATTATCCTATGTATTATATGATATATGTGTGCATAAATAGTTATATATATCCTTTCAAATCTAAGTATTTTTATGCAATTTTTCACACTGGGTGCCCTTTTGAAACTTTTTGCTGATGTTGTTTGGAGGATTCATCTCTAATATCATAATCTGTTTCTGAGTATGGAAGATAGAGGAAACCCATTTTTTAATGAACTGGGAGTAAAGAGATTATGTGGTTCCAGGAGTTCTGGGCTCAGTATAAGCAGAGTTAAGGCAGAAGCTTCTTAATCTAAGCAGAGTGGAATACAAAAGTCTTCCCAGCAACATTATCAGGAAAGCTAGACTTGTATCTAAGGCTACCTGCGCTAAATACTCAGTAGGGTACAAAAGATGAGGACTGTAAAGATAGTTATAAACTAAAACTGAAAGTGGGATTGGGCTACAGACATGGCCCAAGAGATCAACTTTGATGAGCCAGGCAAGGAAGTTCAGATCGAAGTGGCTGGAAAGAACGGTGAGTGCTAAAACTCTGGCCCAAAAATCAACTACAAAGGAGAAGAGAACTCAAATAGGGCAGGAGAAGCTTGTCTGTTAGTGTATGTTCTTCCAGAACAGGGAAAGGAACCAAAGAGGAATGAATGTTATCATTCTGCTGCTGGCATCAACAGTTAAACCAACTGCCTGATCCCCCTCTAGGGCTCATAGCAGTAGTAGATGGTGCTTCCGTATCGTATATTGGCTCAAGTGACTGAGGTCTGTGCTGTGGATTTAAGGATTCTTACTCTTCTGATGAATTACATAGATATCAGTATGGAAACATGACACAGTGTTTGGTCTTTGTTTTACTTCTAATTACACACACATGTATTAATGGAACACTATTATGGTTGCAAAGTTAATCACTCAAAAGATATGAAAAGATGAAATTAAGGTAATCCATGTGTCCTTAATTTTGCCCCTTTGTGCATGCCATTTTGACACACATTCTACTGATTGTTTAGCTTTCCAAGATTATTTAACATACATCAGATGTACTGAAAAAAGCATTTCACATAACTTCTGTTGACCATAGCTTTCCATAGTTGATGCTTCTAAAGATTGGAAAGTAAGTGTGGCTGTAAAATTAGGTAATTATGTAGGCTACCTAGGTGATTAATTCTGGTGCTCCCTTACATCTTAGTTTGACTTTGCAGCTTCAACATTTTTTGTCAAATTGACTTCTTGTGTATGCTTGCTTTTTAAAAAGGACAAGCTGGAAACCCATAATCAAGTTTGGACCATTGTATTTATGAAGATGTAGCATATTTCTATAATTTAATTGTACTGTGGATTACATCAATACATTTCTCCAATCTGAAATAATCATATAAGTTAATATGCACATCTAGATTTTCTAGAATGTAACAATGAGAATTGAAAGTTTATTTTTATTTTTTGTTGCTGTCAAGCTTTTTGTATGTATAGTAGTTTTTATAAAGAATTGAAAGAGTTTCACAAAAGTGATTTAATTTTTTTCACTAATTGTAAAATGTTTCCTACTGTATTACTTCATTCAGATGCATTTCACTTAGGAGAAGACATGTTTAAGTGATTTTTTTTTTTGGTTGCTTTAAAACTACAGTCTAGATTTAGATCTTTGTAGTAACCTGTGTTAAAATACGCACAGGTGTTGATTCTGTGCTGTCTCTATATTGACATTTTTTTTTTTCCCAGTGTGTATATTGCTGGCTTTCCTGAGTATACCCAGCCAATGATTGATCATTTAGTTAACATGAAGATTAACCACTGGGATAGGTAAGTTAATAAAGTCTAATTATTAATATCCAGGAATTGACTGTTCTGCATATCATGCTTTCCTAGATTATTTTTGTAGATTTTACTTATACTAGAGTTTGCAATATCATTTGACTGTAGGAAACTGGACAAGTAGTAGCTGATGTCATCTATACCTCCCTGGCGTAGTGTCACTTAAAACATGTTTATGAATTTTGTCTTTTTGCCATGACCTCAATCTGTTAATAGATTAATAAAACACATTTATATGATATATAGTATATGTGAGGGGTAAACACCATCACCGTACAATTATCGTAATTAAAGTAGATTTCATGCATAGAGATGGTGCTTAGTCATATTCAGTATTCATGAAGATTAAAATGTATACATATAACACAAATGAGATTATATCAGTGCTGATAATAGTTTGCATCATGAGAAATAATAATAGTTTACTGTAGTGTCCCTGCCAATACATAGAATGAGCCCTCAGGTTCTACCATCCAACCTTACATTTTTCTTTGTCTCTTTCAGCAACAAGTTCTATCCGTATGGCTAAAAGCTAGCTGTAGGCTGTTGGTTTGGTCCACTGTTTTGCTTTGTTGGGTTTGGGGCGGGGGGGAAGCATAGGATGGATAGAGAATACTGTAACATACCATAATTTTTAATATTGCTGAGGTCTTTATTTTGGTCAGGGACAGGACTTCCTTCCTCACGTTATTATTTTTTAATGTATTTACTTCTACTAAATTACTAACCCCAAAAAACTCCAAAAATTATTTTTTACATCTTCAGTGTTATCCGAGAACTTTCAACCAAAGCTCTGCATAACCTTACTCCACGGGCTCCTGAATACATGGCAAATGTGGGTAGGTAACAAATAAGTTTTGCGTAGCGTGCCATATCAACTGCTCTAGCTTACGTAGCAAAAATGTATTAAGGTTTAAACATGCACCATGACTTAATAAAAATTAAGATTTCCCCTACAAGTTAATACAGTGTAGTGACACTAGTAGCTTTTCCAGTTTTCAGATTTCATGCAAAAAATGTAAAATACTGCCAGATCTTTTTTTTTCTGGGGACTGGACTTTATAGTCATCCGGCTACACTGGACCCTACCAGTTCCAAGATGAATACACGCGCGTAGTTCTGTTGTAACAATTCCGGCAGCTAGCCCTCAAATCCTAGCTGTCGTTTTGCGGCTACGGCTTTGAGGTTGTAAAGGGTGGGGGGATCTGTTTTGTCTTGTCCCGGCTGACATCTTCAGGAGAATTCCTTTTTGACTGTTGTGTGTGTAATCAAATGTTTCTTAGCATGAATTCAGGATTCTTTGCTCAGCCCACTCGAGATTCTGAGGGTGTACTAGTTGCTGCTCAATATGGCTGAAAGCCAGGAGCTGCCACCCAGGTGAATCTGGAGTTGCAGATCTTACCTGGGCCTTCTGCAGGGGACTAGGAAGGTGGTGGTTTACATGGAAGTAAAACTCCATGGAAGTACCGGCCTCACTTCCCTTACTGCACAGACAGCCCAATGCCTAGCAGCAAGTACATTATTTTATTTACTGCAGGGACCTAGCTGTAACTACAAAAATTTTTGGTGTGGTTTAGTGTGCTTTGTCAGAATTTACTTACCCTTTTAAAACTTGTTTTTCACGTAACTGCCAGGATACATTGGCCTGACTTTCCAGAAATGGTTTTCCCATGTTATTTCTAGGCAGACGTGTTTACATTTAGAACTGTGATCTGTCACTAAGCTTTGTTTAAAAATAAAAAAATGTAATCTCTTTCAGTTTTGCCAAGACTTCTGCCTTTATCAGTGGGCACAGATCTGCACACGCGCCATGGGGCAATTCTTGCCTGTGCTGAGATCACCCATGCACTGTGTAAACTAGCAGAAGAGAATAATAGGTATAAATACAAGATTATCTTGACTATAAATTTTCCTTTCGTGTCTGGTCTGTTGAAAGCTTCCTGTGTATAATTATGGAAATCTCCATTTTACTGAACTACTTTTCCATTGAATTATTGTTTGTTTTGATCAGTTGTGCCAAGCCTTCAGATTTTATTTGGTGATGTTATAAACTTAAATCTAAATTCATTATTAGGAAAGTGAGATCTTTTGCTGCCTTGCAGGGAAAGTTCAAAGTTATCATGTAAATATAGATTAAACCCCCTTTTCACCAGAAGTCTTTTGTCTTCAGTGTTAGAGAAGTAGCTCCTCAAGTGACTTGTGAAGTTGAACTGATTTAACTGCTGCTGCTGAATGCTGATCCATATATACATACATATATATATATATGGGAGTGTGTGTGTATACACACATGTATTATGTATAGGTGACATAGCCAGATTAACTGACAAAATTATTTGTAGATGTCTTTGCTTTAATATTATGATTAAAGAAATGAGTTATTTACCTTTTCTTTCTTTCACAAGAATTACTTGTGAAAACTGGTTGAAAATGTTTATTGCAAAAACTAGAATTTGGAAGTTACGTTAGCAGTAGAAGTTTATACTAGTATGACTTAAACTGGGATGAGCAGCTGTTTAAGATCAAGACAGTGGGAAATAAGACTGCAGAGTGCCAGCTTCACTGGCATTAAATACAGTGCTGCACGTACAATGGAGAAATACATTTTAAAAAACCAGACTGGGTCATTTTTGTTCTAGAAGTTGGATAATTACTCTTGTCAACCTTCTTTATTTTAGTTCTGAGAACATTCTGACACAGTCATATAAAGATATCTAAAGTGGTGACGTCTAACAAATATAATGTTGTCATTTTTGTACAAGCAAAATGTATTGGAGATGAATTCATATAATAGACATCATAAGTGTGCACTGATTGTTATGGCTGTAATTATTGACAAAGAATTTCTGTTAATTTTAAGTGTTTCCTTTTCAAGTAAGTTGAAAAGTTAGAGAAAAAGATGCAGAGCATTTTTAGAGAAAAAGATGCAGAGCATTTTTAGTAATGGAAAATACGTGAAATTGATGGAAAAATCACAGAAGTGTTGGTGTCCAAAAATGACAGCTGCGAAGGGTTATTGATGTATTGCTGATTATAATGTTATGAGTAAGTGACATTAATTTTTTATAGTCCTTTAGGAATGAGTTTGCTACATGATAAGGAAAGAACTTATGTTTACTGAACTATTTAAATTTAAATATTGCGTATTTCTGTTGAGCATAATTTGGAAACCAAATTATTGTTTTTCTGTTTGAAAGTACAATAAAGTCATGGAAGAAAAATTTATAGCAGGATTAGGAAGCCAGTCTTAAAAATTTTGTATACCTTTACAGATCTATAACGTACTATTTCAGTGAAAAATCATTGGAGGGACTTAAGCAAATCCATCAAGAGGTTTGTATCAAGTGTATCATTTAACCTGCTCTGTTGTATTATTTTTAAACAAACATTTACAATTAAGACAGCTGTTCTCTACCCTCTCTTCCCCTTGCCAAAACTACACAATCTCACAAATACGAATTTGGACACGGGCTCTAGACTGACAACTAGATGTCCTTGACCATGTGTCTTACTCCAGTATAATTTTCTATTTGGTCCCTTTCTGTTCTGCCAGCTTCTTAGCTAAGCCCCTTTTTCTGACACTGCCAGTTTCGCTTCTGAAGCAACGCCTGGGGTTTTGCTTTGGATTTCTTTCCCCTTCTGTTTCTTCTCCCGTTCTGTACATACTGACTGGCTTTGCAGGTAGCTGTATGGCTGTTGCCTTGATGTGACCGTGCTCAAGAGAGCTCTCCTAGTGAGTCTGTTCTCAGTCCTTTCTATTATTTTTTTTTCCCACTTTAGTGTGATTTCGTTGCTAAATCCTTGCATCTGTAATTTACCTGTTTATAGACCTTGAAAGTCATATTCTGTATTTCAGCTGATGCATTGTCTTTATCTCTATAAGTCTTGTCCTGCTCATAGCAATTTAAAATGGTTCTGTGGAGATAATTTTGCCTAACTTGTCCCTTTCAGTCATCCCATGTTGTTTTTTCTTTTGGCTCCTTTTTCTTTGCCTTATGGAACAGACGATACTTCAGCATTCTGGCCTCTACTTGTTTTCTGCAGTATCTGTGGTACCTTTAGTCCCAGTTCCGATGCGCTGAAGCTGTCAGGCTTCACCATTTACCCATGATGCTTTAAAATACGTAGATGCTTAATTCTGTGCTTAGGCAAAAGCTGCTGGTACGGGTAAAAATAGCATCTTTATCCTTGTTTAATTTTCTCATGTTGAAATGCCTGAAAGCTTGATCAGCAGTATCTCTACTGTTACAATGGCCTTAATTTGTTCTGATATTTTTCATTTTCTGCTGTTGTCTGTTCTTATAATTAATCTGCAAAGTTGATGTACACTTTTTCTTTATAAAAAGCTGCTTTTTCATTTTTTTACTACAGAGAAATTTTATCGTCTCTGATTTTTGAGATGGTATGCTGTAATTTTAACAATGAAATAATATTTTTCAGTCACATTTGAACTTTCATTGATGTTTTTTTCTGTTTAACCTGTAGCTAACAAAGTTATTTCCATATTTCAGACAAACCAGTATATCATCATTTTAAAAGGGCCAGCTGTGGAAAGGAAATGTATTTTAAAAAGTCAAACTAGCTTCCAGGGTACATGCAGGAGCAGCTAGGATTTGGAATTAAGAAAATTAGCGCTTTATGAATGTGTTAAATTGGGTTCCTTTGAATGTAAAATTCAGATCAATATAGAGAGGTTTTTATAAAAAGATTTTTCCTTTTATTTTTAAAATAAACCAAACTGTTGTGTAGCTCACATTATTTAGAAAATGCATGCGAGGAGGAAAAATGAAAACACTTGTATCTGACAAACTCTAATATTAATATTTATTGCTTTCCCTCCCCCAGCTTTGCAGTCGTCAATTGTACAGGTAAGAAAATGGACACAAATTGTTTTCCATATTGGAAAGTGTCAGTTGGAAGTAATGAAGACAGGAGCACCTAGGGGTTTTCTGGTTTGCCCGAGTTAGTTACCCCTACCATAGGCTGCCAGTCTCACCCAGTACATCAGAACGCAAGCACATGCGTTCCTTTGGCGTTGTCTACCTAGTGCAGAGGCTGATGAGGTTTTATACTGGTTGTCGGGTTTAGAGTGCGGCTCACAGGCATGTTAGATTAATGGGAAGGGGTGAGTACTGGTCTCAAGATTGTGGTGGAGACAGTTAAAGAAAGGAAGGAATGTGAAACAGAATATGCTGGCTAATCCATGGCTTCAGCCCCGTGTAGTGGATTTCTTTCCCATTATTCACCTGTACTGTAGTACTTGTATGGTTCAGATAGGCCTATAGAAATAGCCTTTAACTAGTAAGTTAATAAGTCCTTTTTTTTTTTTTTTTTCCTAAAAAGGAGCTTCTATCTAAATTCTAGAATTACTTTCTTTCTCCTGTGTAAGGAGTGGGTCAGGAGTATTACAAAAGGTTCAATACAATTTTTCAACTCTTGTGCCAAAGAAAATGGAATTGTTTTCCCCGAGATGTTTTTCATTTCCTATTTATTGAAGCTTCCAGGAAATAAAAGGTGTTTGCCTAAGTAACTGTTAAGTAAATAGAATTAAAACTGGTGTGTGACTTTAGGGTTTGTCCCTAAATTTAAGGAAATCAAAACATAATTAATGACTTGTATTAACAATTGCGAATGAGGATTTTTTTCTGCTTTACCTGACAAATTCTTGGAGCTTTTGGGCAGTTTAGTTCACGTCTAGGTACATGGCATATCTGACAGTAGTTTTTAAAGTATTTTTTGTGTAATTATTAATTATACTTCAAAGAATTTTTATGTAAGTTTTCATATCCTCAGACTTTCTGAAAAAATGTTAAAATTTATTTTTTGAGGGTCGTACATACTGATGTGAAACTTCCACTCCAAAGTTAGCTTGTACTGGCGGGTGGTTTTAGTGCTGATACTGTATGTTAGTGTCTTTGTGGGTGGCTGTCTTGGCTCCCATAAATTCTTTAATGTCAGGGTGGAGCTTGGGTGTAATTTGTTTTTGTCATAATGTGCACTTCTTGCACTTAATGGTATTTATAAGATGCCTACAGAAATGTTTTCGTTCTAGATAAGAGTTCTAACTCCAAGCAAAATTGATTCACTGCTGTTTACTCCAATACTTAGGCTGAGACAGAGATGTCTACTATAATTCATACTTTAAAATATTGGTATGCATAAAATATTTTAAAATAGGACAAGAAAAATAAACTAGGTTATAAAAACAAACCAGCAATTTGGGTATTGCTGGGCAAGCATTTAGTGAAACAAGCCAAACTTGTTTTGTGATGAGTAATTATTGCTCATAATATTCCAAAGATTTCCATTTGAGAAATTGCTACTGGGAATTTTTGGTGTAACAACATCTTGTAGGAATGTTGAAAACCTGTGTGTTTTATTTTTGTTTCTAGTTTTTAAACTGCTGTAACAAAAACCATCAAGCCACATCTCTCAACTGCTTATTAGATATTTTGCTGTCACTTCTGGCAACAAAATAGCTGTGCTTTTTGGGGACTGAACAGATTTTACTGTGTTGATCAAGCTGTTTTCAGAAGTTGCGTTGGCCTGTGAAAAAGGGAAAAGGAAGTAAAGTGTAAAAACACTGTGAAGTTTTCTCAAAGTTGTAATTTTTAAATTTTAAGCTGGAAAATGGTTCATGAGTTTCTTGATTGTCTAACGCTTAGGATTCCACTGAATACATTGAATCAATTCAAAAAAGGTAAAGCCCAAGTGCTGTAATGGCAACCTTCATTTTTAGCAGCTCTTGTAATGTCTTTAACCTGATTTTGAATGATGGACATGAATTATCCTTCAGACAGGACACAGTCGAAGTTTTGAGTTAAACGGCACAGTCTCTCGATTTTGAGTATACTTGAAGCAATCAAATTTGCTTATGCTAATTGTAGAAAATCCTGTCCTTTGCTGTATTAACTTTTTTTTTTTTTTTTTTTTTTTTTTAAAATGCGTGTATCTTTCTGTCTTCCTCTAAGTTCTTTTCTGGGTTTGCCATAGTACGCTGAAAAAGGCGAATGCAAGTCCAGGCACATCAGTATGTACTTCCTTCTATTAGTCTTGATTCTGACACATTTGATGCACTAGTTTGTCTGGAGGAGCTGGTTGGTTTGAGCATTTGCATGTGCACTTCCAGTAGAGTGTTGCGCAGTGAGCCTCATTTTCTGTATTAAATAGGCACTAGTCCATTAATATAGTAAGTCATATGCAAAGTGTGCCCCTCGAACAGAGTGTATGTCCATTGTGCCTGTTCTGTGCTATACAGGTTGTAGCACAGAGTTATAAAAACTGAGCTATATTTGATTTGCTTTAAACATTACTTTCATATCTAAAACTTAAGACAAAAACATGTGGCATCTGTTGCCTTAAGTTGTCTTCCTTGGATAGGAAGTCAGCCTGCCAGTTTAAACTGTGTTAATGGTCAGCCTGATTTATATTATCCACTGAACCAGTATGATTAGTATCTTTTGTGTGTGTGTCTCTGTTAGATATATTTCTGTAGTGCTTCTAAGACCTTGTGCTACTTCTTGATATGAAAAGTCCTCAAGAAAAAAGTATTTTTAATAGTAGTTATGTTAAGATTGTTTAAAAGTACATCATCTGATATGAGGTTCTTGACTGAATATTCAGCTGAATAGATATTCAGAATTTCGTTTTTCCTCCTTTCTTGTAGCCAGTTTGAAATCTGGTAGGTCTTAGTACACAGAGTTGGGTAACAAGATAATTTAGGGACGGATATGGAAGTGCTGCAGATAGATATGCTGGGCTTCTTCCAGGTGGTTGCACTGTACTTCTGTATTTCAGCAAATGTTCTATTTATTGGGCCTCCAGGGTTCCTATCAGAGCTGGATGTGACCGGGTGCACAGTGTTTGTTAGCAACTCCCCCACCGGATGATTCAGTCAGTGCAATGAGCTGCATGCTGAATTTTGCTCTGATCTCATTCTTGTAACATAGGACGAGGCTGGCTGTGTGTATTACACAGTCAGCTCTGCGAGGCGAGCAGTTTTAGGTTTTTAGAATAGTAGCCAGTGTAAGTTGGACTATCATCTTCAGAGTTTCAACTTTTCCAAAAGAGGAAGGTAGCCTGTAGGTGTTGACAGGTGCTAGGCAAGAGAGAAACTCATCTCAATTCAAAGACCTTTAAGGTTGCAACTAATCTTAATGGTTTCAGGGCAAATGCGTTTCTTGGCAGTCATCTACCTAAACCAGGTTTTTAGACATATTAACTTAATCAGCAAATAATTCCAGCCTTGCAGCAAAGCTCATCTTAACAATTCTTCCAAATTCAAATTGTGTTTTGCACCCAGTAGCATGATGGTTCCAGGAGATTCTGCTATACTGTGTTCTGAAGAGTTAGAAGGTTAAATTCTTTTGCTACTAACTGAAGTGACTGGAAAACTTTCTTCTATAGAGCGAGGATTTCACCTGTAGTCTTCTAGTGTTAGAATGCAATACAAAATGTGTGCAGTCAACATATAAATTTACAGTAACCTAAAAATAGATGTTTGTCAGCTTAGTATAGTTTATTCTCTGCATCTTCAAGGGATGGCCATAAGAGCTTTATTAAGAGAGACCTCACCTGGAGTGCTGCATCCAGCTCTGGAGCCCTCAGCACAAGAAGGACATGGAGCTGTTGGAGCGGGGCCAGAGGAGGCCACAAAATGATCCGAGGGCTGGAGCAGCTCTGCTGTGAGACAGGCTGAGAGAGTTGGGCTTGTTCAGCTGGAGCAGAGGAGACCGGAGTTCGGCCTGTCAGTGCTTAAAGGGGGCTGTAGGAAAGAGGGGGAGAAGCTTTTCAGTAGGGACAGCGGTGACAGGACAAGGGTGATGGTTTTAAACTGAAACAGGGCAGGTTTAGGCTGGATATAAGGAGGAAATTCTTTACGATGAGGGTGGTGAAACACTGGAACGGGTTGCCCAGAGAGGTGGTAGAGGCCCCATCCCTGGAAACATTCCAGCCCAGGTTGGACGGGGCTGTGAGCAACCTGCTCTGGGTAATGGTGTCCCTGCTCGCTGCAGGGGGTGGGACTAGATGGGTTCTGGGGCTCCCTTCCAACCCAAAACTTGCTATGGTTCTGTGCTTTATTAAATACACAGACCCTTTCATCTCTGCTCAAAGGTATCTCTTTCCACCTCTATGTAGCTTGTGATAAAGCCAGTTTGTACTTGCAAAGCCCAGTAAGTGTACAGCCTGGACCTTTAGGGTACCTCAGTTCTATTTGGGTCAAAAAGTTGCCGTGGAAAATAATGGGTTATGATTCATACGGACATGAAAATACTTACTCAGCAGGTGTTCTTAGCTTCCTGGAAATTGAGAAGGTGAAACTAAATGTCTTCAGCTCTTCCAGCAGTTTTAACTTCTGATTCAGATGTTTATGAAAATGTAGATGCTATTCAATTATAAACAGCTTCAGTTAATGTTATTTTTATAATCTTAAAAATTAATTCTGAAATTCTTACAAAAAGTAGGTTTTAAATAATAATAATAATTAAAAATCCACAAAAGTACCCTGAACTTGTATATGCACTGAAAACAGTGCAGTCATTTGTTCCAATTCAGGCCTCCATAATTTTGAAATAGATACTGGCATTCTTAGGTCAGTAATCTTAATTCAATGGTTCTACAAGGGATTAAACATTTAGATTATATTTTCCACAAATCTATTGTGACTCATCCTAAGAATTTTCTAGGAAAGAAGCATTGCTGTGGGATTGCACATAGGAAGGAATACTTAGGAGTTCATGGAACCTGGGCGCAGCATCAGTCAATTTACAAACTGAATTAGTAATTAAACCTTGAAACAGGTACATCTAATAATGTGATGCAACTTGTGGATGTGTCTTTGGAAGAAAAAAGAGAGAATACTGACTGTACAGCAAAATTCAGAATCTCTGAATTAGGTAGATGCATATCTTTTTAATTTAGTGAAATACTGTAGAGTCAGATAAAGTTAATAGAAAGATGCACATCATGTTCAACAAACTAAACACTGACTGAGGAAAGATCTAGGGTTATGATATAATTCTCCCTTCTTAAAATGGAAATATGTATGAGCTGTGGAAAGGGGAAAAAATTGGATATTTTGATGGACATACTGTGATGTCTAAGCAAGAAATAACTTGAAAAGTTTTGCAGAGAACACGTGGTATCACAGTGCCTTCAAAGATAGATTTGGTTATACTTTCTGCATTATGTGAAAATCTTTTTATGTAAATCACTGTCACGATTCTTCATTCTTGCACAGGGGCAAGAATCCTCAGTGAAGGTCTAAACTCTGAAATTAAATTGAGTTGATGTAATGCCAAAGGAAGGGATAGCTGTGAAATTATTAACATAAGAGTAGCTTTAAGTGGCCCGACTTCCTTATTGGCAGTGTGAAGAAGTGGAGAAGAGCAGCCTTTATGACTCAGTTCTTGCTTTGTAGTTTGAACAGAAGTCCATATCTGAATCCTTGCATCAGCAGACTCTGTTGCACACCAAACAAATTTACAAGATCATTATTTTATACTCATTTGCAGTAAGACAACAGACAAAAGGCAAGGAATGGGTGAGGACAAAATAAAGGGAAAAGAAAGGTTGGAGAGGAAGCAAGCGTCGCTACATCGTTCTTCTTTTTTTGCCACTGTCTCGACTCCATGCATCACTTCTTTGTTTTCTAATTTAAATTTTTTAGAAGCTGGAGAGCAGACAATGTGGCGGGAAGGTGGGGTAGATAATACAAAGACCTTATCAGCATTGAGATTTGGAATCTGTGCTTGCTTCCTATGATGATAAACTGAGCTGTGGATTATGACATTGAGCTTAATATATTGATTGTCAAAAGCAAAAATTTCCCAATTAAAGGAAGTGCTGATCCATGGCAAACAAGAATATCATGGAGTTAGCATCTCTGCATTACCTGAAAAGCCAATGAAAATGTTGAGCAGTCAAAAACCCAGTCAAGTTAAAGGAGGCACCTACTCATACGGAATGGAAAAACTTGTTCAAAATGTTTAGGCTTTTGAAGCTCATATAAAAGGATAAATTTGGGGAACAAAGTTCTAAGAGTTGTTAGGGTTGCTAAGGTTGCCTTCTGAGCACAGCTACTAATTTTATTGTGGGGAGAGAGGAGGAGAGGAGGGAAGAAAAGGTTTTAAAAAAACAAAACCCAAGCAAATAAACAAAAAAGCCTTTGTTGTTCCTCTCCCTTGCTGGGAGTTTCTGCCAGAGCATGGCCATAGAAACAGGTGATTAAGGGTTTGGCACACCTCAGGGAGGAAATATTCTAGCAGAAGCGAAGGGAGACAAGAATAAGGAGCTGAGGGAGGAAATATCCAAAGGAAGGGCAGGGGTCAAAGGTTCAGAAAATGGAAAAATGAAGCCACAGAGGGTGACACTGAGCAGAACACCCCAAGCAGTGCTCACGGCACCCTGGATATATCCACGTAACCAGCAGCCATTGCTCAGCAGGGTGAGGAGGCGTCCCTGTGCCCAGAGACATGACAGGCTGAAGAATGCAAACAGGCCCTGCCATTTCCAGGACGCTCTCCCCGCTTTCTGCCCAGTTCAAGCTTTCTCCTCCGAGTGCGGTCAGTGGCCAGGCCCATGTTCAGACAGGATAACCAGGCTGGATAAGCCTGAGGTCTGAGCTGGTGAGACCATCCTTACGTATCGCACGCTCACTGCGGGAGGGTCTGAAGCATCTTGAACCATTTGCTTCTCTCCCTTTCTGATGTGTTGGAAGTTTCGACGCCCTCGCTTGTGGCGATGAATGCCGAATCACCCGTGCGGGGGCTTGAGCAGGGAAGGAGAAAGTGAAGAGAGAAGGGTGAGAAACTTGGCCAGGGAAGTAAACCAGTTAATGTTTGTGAAAATGGGAACAAAGAAATGAAGTTTCTATTTAATGTTTCAGAGACGAAGATTTTGTTTAAAAAATGCATATAATGGCTTTTCAGTTGTGAAAATCAGGAGCTTGTAGAGGCTGTATGACTGAAGAGTCCTGTGGCAAGTCCCACGGGTTTGGAATGCTTCTGAAGCAAGTAAAAAGAAAAGAAGGGTGAACTTGAGTCTTTTATTATTCACATAGAAACTTAGATTGGGACAGCATTCTTTGCAAGAAGAAAGGTAAATAGGTTGAATATCATGCTGAAATCAGGACAACAATTGATTTTAAAAGATGTGCTTTAGAGTTGGTTGAATACAATACTGCAGGTATTTTGTGATCTGCTCTCATTCTAAGATGTTTTTCAGTCTTTTTTTCTTGCTAGGCAATGCACTCAGGTTGCTTGTGATAGGTTTCTCTGAAAGCTGTGTTTCTGCTTTGCAGGGGTTTAGGTGGAGAACTCATGAGACCAGCTGGTAAGTATCACAGCGGTGGTGGGAAAGCAGAAAAATGTGCAGTAATGAATTCTTCTGTTTACTTTTTTCCAGTTTATTTTGCATACATTGTGTTAAATGCATAAATAAAGTATGAACAATATTTAAAAAAAAAAAATACAAAGTTTGAAAGCCAATCAGAAGACAGGTATGCCAGAACACTGGCATTTATGCGTTTATGTCTCAAATTCTCTCCTTCTGTTGTTACACACTGTGAAATTTCTTCAGATTTGAATTGGCTTTCCTCATTGATTTACTCAGATTCCTCTTCAGAAAAGAGTTGATTTGTCCGTTAAGACAAATTCCATCATGTAATTAATGACTTTATCATAATATTTATGTGCACAAAGGTGAAGAATGAAGACCATATAAGCAACGGTTTGCGGAAAGGGTGGTATCAGAGAAAAGATGACGGGTTGTTCACATGGATTTTGTGGATTGTTATATATAGAACCACTCTAAAAGGAAGGGCATTGCAGGAAAAAGTATCCATCCAGGTAGCCTGGGTGGATAAGGAAATAATGCCAACTTGAGTTTCCTGCTTGTAGGCTGAGTGAAGGAAGTGCTACATAGCAGATTCTGGCTTTGAAGATGGGAAGTCATCCAAACTTAGTGGGTAAAGGAGTTTCAATACCAAGATGGAAGGGTGATCAAATAGAAGGGTGAAGGGGGCAAGGGGATTTCTGCAGTCTTTGAATGAGTTTACAGTCTTGTGACATGCTAATGCAGGCTGAAAGAATAGGTAGGGTTTTAAAATATGTTTTAGCTTTTAAGCAGCTGAGTATTTCGTAGTATTGGAGGAGTACAAATGACAGTATTTTGGCATGATACTATTGTGTAGGAGGAATAAGAGAAGAATTGAAAATATTCCACAAATTGCTTGCATGTCTAATGAAGATGATGGTCTCAACCACAATAGAGCATAAAAGAAGCATAGAGAACTGAGGAGACACCCTGAGAGACTTGGGTTTAGTCACATAGTACTTAACCTTGTCTGTGAATAAATATTAGAACAAAGAAGCTGACATACAATATTGAATGGAGTTTGAGCACAGGGAGCCCAATTGTGTGACATTACCATAGTGACAACTGAATTTAAGAGTATATTTGGAGCCCAATAAATTGATTATAAATGAAAAAGATGATGAACTGTATACAGAGCCTGGAGGAAGATTCAAAGATTAAACTGTGGGAGGAGAAAAAAACTAAAAGGGGGCATTATATAGTAGCTTGTTCTGTCCTCTTCCTCCTCCTCACCAACCCTCTGCCACTTCTCAAGCAGTCAGATAGTGAGGATGGATGTATACCGATCTGTTTTGTTTGAACTGATCACTAGGAGGTGAAAGATGTCATATTCCCGAAGTGCTGAGTTTTCCTTTGAGCAATGCAGTCCGTTGTATAGTAAAAGTTTGTAATGTTTACTGTCTTAATCTCTATCCCCCAAAACAGCCTTGAAACACTAAAAAAATGCTACTCTGAGAGTGGTGTTGTAAGCTTAAGTTTATAGATTTAAAATAACTTAATTATTAAAATTACATTTTCTCGTATTCTGAGTATCAAAGGAAATAAAACTGCATCCAGTTTTATAGCTCCTAGTTCTGTGCAGTGAACAGATGCCACTTCTTGAAGGTCCAAAAAAATGCAAAAAAGTAGGAAATCCTTTCATATATTTGAGTAGTTTTTTAGTGGCTGTAGCATTATCCTTGTCCAAGTTGGTTTACTATCAGTGATACTCCATAGCCATTTACAGACTGCTATAGAACGTCAGTACGTACATACGCCCCTTAAATGGCAGTGGGGGAAACCATCCCACCAAACAATGGATTTGCATGAGTGATGGGACTAACTCATGGAAGAGAACGCTTCCTGCGAGGTAGCTTTTTTGTGTGTGTCAGACTCACGAGTGTAATTTCCTTTCAGTTTCTAATTTCGCATATGTTGGACTTGTATGTACAAATTTTCTTCAATTTAAAATTAATACTAGTGTAACTCGATGTGGTTATATCATCAAAATTGCTGCAATTTCTCATTTTTTTATTTATCCGGTTATCAAATCTATTTTCTTACAGTCTGCACTTTAATTGAAAAGTTGTCACTATCAAAAATGCCATTTCAAGGAGATCCAATAATTGGTATGTCATATTTTAGATAACTTTTCATTAAACTAAAGTATTAACAAATTCTGTTTTTTTGAAGAAGCAAGATTAGCAAGGTTGGGGGGGCCTAACAAATAAAAAAGCATCAAAAAGACAATTACTGCAACAGATGGTGATGTTGTTTGAAGGTTTGTTTTGTAGCTGTTCACTAATATTTTTTGTTCCCTGACAAGTTTTCAGCATCAGCAGACAGACTGTTTGTGCTATGTACATTGTAAACCAAACCAGAATAGCTATTGGGAACTGGGGAATCACAGCTTTGTTTATTTTGGAAAACCCAGGGAATGTCAATATGTGTAATTGCTAGTCTTTGTAAAAAATGAAACGGAGAATGTTGAAGTTCAGAAAGTAAAACAAATTAATGCCATTTATGTTCCCTACTATTTCAGGTGGCTGGCAGTGGTTAATAAATGACAGTCTAAGAAGCCTCCCTCTTGTTTCAAGCACTGTACGGCAGTATATAAAGGTACAATAGTTCCTCCTTCTTCATGTGGTCACATTAAATACAGATTTAGAAATATTTTTGCTTTCTGTTGGGGGATTATTTTCCATGGTATCTAATTGGCACTTGAATGTTTCTTTCTTAGATTGGTAAGAAGGGTTATTTTGTTAAAAAAATTTTAATTCCTCAAAATTCAAATGGACCTTTTGATTAAACTTGAACAGCTATCACAAAAGTTGTTCTTGTATGTACATTTGGACAAAGTAATTGGCAGGTGCTGGCACTGACAGTAGGCTGGCGGTGGGTTGTCACTGACGGTTGCTTGAAGCTACTTGCTGTCGACTATATCGTTATGTTGATGGGACATTTTGCTTCTGTTTTAGTGTACCCATAATATGTGTAAGATATCTTGGGTTTGGTAGTTTCAGAGAACTTTTGTGAAAATTAAGAAGAATCTCTGGATGATGTTCTCAGGCATGTTTGTTAACAGTGAGAACATTGGTGTGATCAACCCGAGTTAATTCAGGACAACATGCTTAATTTTTCCACTAAACTCTGTTACAAATCCTTTTACTGTGCTCTCAAGCTACTCTCGTTCTGAATATTGAATCCACTGATGGCTATGTTTCATGCTATTTTATGTACATGATCTTAACACCTCCAGTTATTTGCCTTAATTTTCCTGAGTAATAGCATGACAGTTTGATCCTGCGCTCTTAAAGGCTCTACCAAATTATAAACCAATTTTTGTCTGCCCTGTTAGAGCTTATAGCCATCACAGAGACCATTTGAATATGACATACTGTGTTCATGTTGTTGGTTTTCAAAAATAAGATAAAAAGCCATTGCAAGTATCTGGTAGCTTACCTCTCAATGTCACCTTTGGAAGACAGAGTAAACTAGAATGTGTCCAATTCACTGAAGAAAATTAAAAGATAAGATTTGAATTCTTGGAATATTCCTTTAACATTAGCAATTTATTCAAAGAGTTTGTTTTATAACTGAAACTACTAAACATTAGAAGCTTAGAAGAATTAATTACACACTTTGGAGAATTTTGAATTATTTGGTTAACATTAATGTTGAACAAAGTATGTTTAGTAAATGTCAATTCTTACTTGATTTCTATATATATTTTACAGGAAAATAAATTTTAAGGGCAATACTTAAGACATTGACAATTAATCTTTTTTCCTCACATACAGTATACTCTTCCAATGTAACATTATGCATTTAAGATGAAAACCATTCTTTTCAGAAATTGAAGGATCTGAGCAACCTGATGGTGTTGCAGATGTCTCTGCTCAGTGCAGGGGGTTGGACTAGATGGGCTTTAGAGGTCCCTTCCAACCCAAACTGTTCTGTGATACTATGATCTACAGCAATTAGATAATTCTGTATATTTTGCTACTGTAATGCCTGTGGTAGTTAGAATATTATTTAGATGAATACTGGTTTTCTTTCAAGTCCTTGATTTTGCATTGAGAACAAGTCAGAGGTGCCTGTGAAGGTAGAATTAATAGACTGTACAGGAATCCTGTGTTATCATTTAAGATTTCTTGTACCTGGAGAACACGAGTGTTAATAACTATCATTGTTGTTAATATGGAGTGAATAGTGTGTAGTTTTTGTACGCTCTCAAATTTATTACAGTTTTGGTCAGCATTATGTTATTAGCCGAAAAGTATAACTCAGCCATGAATTTTATGAGATAACTTGTTACATGCTTTTTGAAATAGTAGCTGTATTAGTTTTGTGTTCTATATTAGTGTCTGAAACCACTTTCAAGATTAGGAGGTTCAGGCATAATACACAACCTTTGATCCTTTTCTAAACCAATTAAGATTGAGACACAAGGATTGTGATACTGGGTATTTTGAGGTGGTGGTTTTGGTTTTTTTTTTATAACCTTCAGTCCTTTTTTTTTTTGGTGTGTGTTTTCTTTCTGTAGCTTTCTGGGGAAATATGGTTTGTTTCTTATCAATCTGGCATCAATATATTGAAGATGAAATTATGACTTCTGTATTTTGTAATACTGTGTCGTCTTGGACATCTTTGAACTGAAAATACAGTTGATACATTACTATTAATGTTTTAAATATTAATTTAGCTTGCTTGTACTTTTGAAGAAGTAAGAGTAGAATCTTATTTTTGTCTTACATAGGTTTCCTGTTCAACTGTTCTTAAACCTGTATTGGGAAGAAATAAAAAAAAAAGTAAATGTTAGTAGCTGAAGGGAATGATTTTTACAAAAAACTCTACTCTCCTTTTCTTTAACCTTTCAATTCTAAGCACAGTTATCATAAAGTACGGCCTTAGTAAATGCATCAAGTTCACAGTTTTGCCTTTGTTACAGGAGTCTGCAGTCTCTGCCCTGGCTGCGCTGTGTAATGAATATTACATCAATGAGAAGGGAGAAGCTGATCCAGCTCTACAAGGTAATGACTCATGTTTACAGTAGAGGCAGAAAATACTGGGCTGGACCCAACTTGCACTTTGGAGGTATTGGATAGAATGGGGAGGAGCATCAGTAATTTTAAAGGACCTTGAAATGCTTCTGGAAAGACTGATAAAACCAACTGAAAGGCTGGGAAATGTCTCAGGGGCTTTGCTTGGTTTAGAGTGGAGGTGAATACAAGGTTCCATAATAATGAATATTAGGAAAACCAGATTGCTTTTCTGTTCCATACTGTCAAACAAAGAAGCAAAGAATATGTGTTTGTTGCAAGTCCTAAATTTTAGTGAAGCGAGACATGCTCACATCATATTTTGATAAACTATGCCAGTGGTCATTGCTAACTTAAGGAAGAAGAGTTGGTCAGGGATAAGAAGAGAAGGATAGCAAGGACGCCCAGAGTCCTTGTAAATTTGCATATGAAACCCTATCTGTTTGGATTCGGATCAGTAGTACAGGAGTAGGATTAAACTTTTGTTAGGGACATATGAGTCAGCATCTTTTTTTATACTGGTCTTCTTGGACCTTCCTTTCTTTCAAGTATCAAATTGTATTGTGTCCATTAGAGACACATTGCTGGATTATATAGATAGATATTTTAAGAATAACATTTATGTTCTTCTGGTTTTAAATATGACACTGAAATTACATATAGTTAACAAAACACTGATTTATTTTCCTATTTTTTGCCACTACTAAGTCATTCCTAAATTAGGTAGCAGAACACCGTATTATTTATTTCTGTTACAATAGTTTCCAGAATGATCCTGATACCCATCATGTGGTAACGTCTAGTCCATGCCTTCAAGAAGTTATGGCTGATATATAAAAGCAGCCTGTTCTGATTTTAAAATATTTTCTATAT
>KL269676.1:2501-40824 GCA_000699545.1 Podiceps cristatus | reverse complement strand
ATGGGAAGTAGAGAATAAATTTTTTGTTTTCTTTTTCTTCCACATGTGGCCTTTGCTTTATTAAACTGCCTTTATCTTGACCCATGAGGTTTTTTCCATCTTATTTTCCGTGTCCCTGTCCGAAGAGGGGAGTGATACGGTGGCTTGGTGGTCACCTAGCAGCCAGCCAAGGTCAACTCACCACATTGTGCACCTATCCTTTGACAATTAGTTCCAGCATGCTGTCCAATTTTGGATCATGTTCAGACTATGTAGCTCTCAGGCACTGATTATCTTTCTGAAAATTTACCTTTCATTTGCCATCTTTCTCTTGTTCTTTTAAAGACATTTTAAAATGTATTTCAAATCATTTACTATTAATTCTCCCAGTTCAAGCCTAGTGTTTCAAGGGTGTTTAGTGTTTCAACGGTGTTCAAGTCATTCAAGTTCTCTATACATACTCAGCTTGCAAAAAACCTCCTGAAGTGCTATCTGCAGATTAATTTACCCAGCTGCTTTCTTTCTCCTCCAGACCACTGATGATGTTAAGAGAATGATCTATACTCATCTTTTTCAGTACACACCTTCCCCTCAGTTAACAGTCATCTGTCATCTTTGTTAAAGGTCTTTTTAGGCATTTTCTTTCACCCAGCTGCTGACAGCCACACCAATGTGAACTCATGCTTCAGACAAAAATTTTTAGGGGGTCCCATATCAAAATGTTACCATATTAAACTTGTCTAACTCACTTTATTTATAAGTTAAATTTTAATAGTTCATTCTTTACTGTTTTTTGAATACTAATTCCTTGTGAGGAATCAACTCACCTAGCTGCAACAGAGAGTCAGGAAAGATTGTATTAAATCCTAAGCTTGTAAACTGAAAGTATTACAAACTTAGAGGCAGCATTATAGGCTTGAAGAAGTTTTACATAGGCTTTGGAGAACAGTTTAGAGAAAGAAGCTCTATACTATCAGTCAGCAATGAGCCAAAGGAATACTAAAGACTTAAGTCATTGAGGAAAACACTGAATGTTTCTCTACACCTATGAGCTAGGAAAGAACAATTGCTCTCAATACTAGCTTCAAAATAAAACCATAATTCCAAGTCATCAGCAGATTCCTCCTCAGAAGTATTGCATGGAGTGGTAGAAGCTACCATTATCTAGCTAAATTCAGTGTTTACCAGAATATGTTTAAAGCTGGGTAAGAGAAAGCACAGCTAGTGAACACAATCAAGAAGAGCTAGTGAAAAATGAGATTATTGAAACAATCATCTAAAGCAGCAGATTGCCCCCATTTTGTGGGGAAAAAGCCGAGGAGCCTAAGAACTGCTGGGAACTCAGAGTTGATATGAAAGATGCCAGTGCTTTCTCTTGAGCATAATGAAGCGTTTGGAGGACATAATGGAGTACAATACCAGGTTGTTTTAAAAAGAATGTGTTCCAGTAAGAGAATCTTCCCTGCCCCCCCTCCCCCCAGTCTAATATACCAAGGAGACGTGATGCTGATGGTACACCAGAAGGTGGCTGGCTGAGCTTTTTTTGTAAATTTCAATGAGAGGATGGGGAATATTCAACAATACTTATGAAAAAGCCCAGTGGAGACTTAGACCTTCAAGTACTCAAAGGATTAATCTGAGTCCATAAAACATAGGAAGAACAATCTCTAGGAGTGAGAGAGTTAAACTTCAAAGGGAGTTGAGATTTAAATGGGCAGGAAGCAAAATCATTGATCTGTGAAAAGACTCCTGAAGTACCTTGTAAATGAGTAGAACAATTTCAAATGCGGAAAGCAAACATTTTAAAGGACAGGAAGATTGTTAAGAAGCTGGAGAAGATACGTAAATCTGCAGGCCTCCATATATGCTGCAGGAAGAGTTGTACAGCATCTTCATAGAATCAACAGAGTCTTTTAACCAGCAGACTGAAAGCTGCAGAAGGGATTACCTGAAAGAAGTCAGATTTAATCTGTGTGTGGCTGGAGCCCTTACCTTCTGGCATTCTAATAAATCCTTGATTTCTGATGGTATCTCAGATTCCTCAGGTACCCATGAGTACTTTTCTCTGTGCCAAAAATGCAAGGATGGAAACATCTGAACTGAAATAACTGTGAGAAGTGGTTTCCTAAGGTGCTGTGATGCATTGTGGAAAGAGATGTAATACCATATATCCAAATCTGTGCCATGGGACTGTGCCTGGGCACCAAATGAATTGCCTGTTCAGCGGCTGCCAGAGAGCATCATGCTCCTGGCAACCTACCTCTTCCCTCAGAGTAACGTGAATGGCTGGATCTTCCCCCACATCAGCAGCATTGTGGGGACCAAGATTATTGCCTCTCAGTGATTCCTGAGTAAACAACCTCAGTTTACAAGTAAAGCAGAGAGACTGTGTTTGATTTTGATTGCCTTGGAAACATGAAACCTAACCTCTTGTCATTATTCTGTCTTATCTTTTCCCTGCATTTTGCTGGCCAAATGGAATTCTTTGCCATAGTTTTGCATCTCACTGTCTGCAACTAACAGGTGGAACAATTTGATCTTGTGTCCCGGTTTCAGCCAGGACAGAGCTAGTTTTGTCTTCAGCAGCTCCTGTGTTTTGGATTTAGTATGCGAAACATGGTGATGGTACACTGCTGTTGTTTGTTGATGCTGAATGATCAAGGACATTTTGCGGTTTCCCAAGCTTTGCTAATGTGCAGATGCAAAAACTTGTGAGGGGCACAGCCAGAATAGTTGATCTAAACTGGCTGAAGAGAGTATTCCATACCATAGACATCATGCCCAATACAGGTGAGGGTCAGCCATTGCCCCCTCACTCTGATTCCTTGTGCGGTTCATTTTCTGTTCATGTTCCATTCTTGTTGTGCTAATTGTGCAGGGAGAACAGAAGCAAAAGCAGCAAGAATTATTTCAGTCAGTCAAGTCAGCAGACGTGATACATGGAGGAAATCTGCCGGGCATGACAACGTGATTTAACGTACTGAGTTTTCTAAGCGTAACTTCATTTAAAAGGCAAAAGGTTGGTCCCTCACTATCATGCATGGAAGAGAGGGAAGCGGTATGCAGCTTCTAACGGGAGGAAGGTTGAAGGAGCCTGTGACTGCATACCTAAGGTAGCCAGCTAGACAGGCAGATATGTAGGTTATATGTGCAATCTCTATACACATGCATGTGCCCACACACATCTAACTGACATCTATATAAATGTATGGTGAGCATGTCTGTGCATATGTTGACCTACAAATGAATGTATACACACTCAGACCAGACGTAGCATGAACAGTTTCAACCTGTTCATATGTGGTCAAACTTGTGGAAGCTGGTGCCATTTCCCCACCTGTATGCTCAGGTACATACCACTCCTTTTATGTATACGATCACACCCTGTGTGTGCTCTGTAGGAAATACATTCCAGAGGATGCTGTTTGTGGTGAAACTCTTAAGCAGTTATTTGCCTCTTTGATTCCAAGTCTTCTCCCCATTTGCACAAACCTGGAGATACAAACTTATTTGACCCCGTCAATCACAAAACAGCTCAGAGGTGCTTTTCTGAAAATACACAATATCTCCAGTTTATTTTTCAGTTTGGTATGAGGGGGATGAGGTGGTTCAAGCACAGGCTTTTTTCTTAGACATGCATGTCATGGACGTCTCAGGGCAGAAAGTCTCTAGTCCTTCACCAGCCTGTAGATGTGATGCTGGGCACCGTGGTCACTAGTTGATACCTCAAAAACATATGCTATGCACAGCAAGGTCTCCTGTGTGTCCCTGTTTGTCACAACCTAGACAGAAAAGGAGAAGGTGAGATGGCAACTGCTGTTTCTCTGCTTACATATCCCAACACATTTAACATGGAGCAAAAAGTCAGTAACAGGCAAAGAACAGAGAAGCACAGGAATGATATGCAGCTCAGCCACCACAACCCCAAGTCTATGTGCCTGCACACCCAAGCAAAGCACTTTTGCAGCATCAGGCTATGATGCAGTGAAGAGACAAGGAGGTGAGCAGAGTCCACTGTGAAGAAAAGCAAGCTGTGACCAAGCAGTGACCACGTAAGTGGAAGCAGGTCCCCTAGGTCTTCTACTTCCCACCACCTGTTGTTGCAGATTTCAGCAGAGAGAAGGTGTTTAACGGAAAATGTCTTTTTGCTGTTTGTTGGGTATAGACAGGCATCTGTAGCACATTTACTCCTGCTCATGTATGTGTTGATATATCACAGCCATGAACAGTTCTTTTCCTCCATCTGCTCTTGCTTGTCAGTGGTAGACACAGACCATGAGGATTATAGAGTATAACTCAATTTTACAGGAGACTTACAGGTTTGACTCCATTACGCCTCCCATTCCATACACTGTTGATGTCAGGAGAAGGATGGCTGCTATAATCATGCATTCTTACAGAAGCTCCTTTTGTTCCATTTCTTTTTCTATGGTCCTTCAAGAACCTTAGCTTCTCTGCAGTGTGCTCAGTGTCAGCAGCATGGTGATGGAACAGTGTTGCCCTAGTTTCAGAAACATGCACTGCCTGTACTACATGGCAGGGACAAGTGAAATGATCCACCCAGAGCTCCTAGCTCAGCTTTCCTCTCTCTGTCACTGCACAACCTCACGTATTCTTGTCATCTGAGTTTGTGCCATAGCTAAAGCTTCAAGCAGTTGAAGGAAATACATCTTTATCAACAGTAGCACCAACTCCACCACAGAAGAAAAATACACCAGCTGGAGGCTTGAACCACCAAAGCCCAATCATTCTTGTGAAAACAGAAAGAAAATAGCTGTTTTCAAACTTGCTTATTAATTTTCGCAGACTGATTTCGCCCTATTCTGTTTTCTTTTCTTACTTATGATTGGGTTTGCAGCTGAACTAACCCTTGTCCTCTCTTCTGCAGGCCGTTGCGAGTTATATATATCCAGGTGTGGTAAGGCACCAGAGCCTTTTCTGAAAAATGGGCTCTGAAATCTTGGGAGGGCTAGATCCAAAGCAATGTGCAAAAGGAAGATAAACCATGCTTGTGAGATTAGGGGTATCTAAACTCATGAAACAGGCTAGAAAAAAATATAATTAGACTTAACTCAGAAGTTGGTAGTGAGGACTGAGAACTAGCAGCATGCCTTGCATTAAGCATGACCATTTTTCAACTCTGTAGTGGGGACTGGGGTTTGGAAAATGCTCAGCCTGCTCCTCGGGGAGCAGAACTGCAAGGCAATATATAAAAGTCTGTGCCAGCACCCACATGAGACACGCCTCTCTGTGACAGGAGGTAAGGGAAGGACATGAGATTATTCAAAACATAAAGCCCCAGAAGAAGTATAACTATATCATAACTTCGTTCATAAAATTTATAGCAAGCACTGGCTTGACTGAGGAATCAAACATGCAGAAAGCAGTCACAGTGTTTCTCAGTACGGATTACAGCACAGAGGCCTTCCATCTCTCTGTCCCTGCTCCCTTCATGCTTTTGCTCATCTAAAAAACCTCTTAGCATTTATACTCCTCTTTTCTGCCAGATGCTAAAGGTTTTAGTACAAATGTGAAAGAGTGAAGCCTCCTAAAGCCCCCTGAGGTACATTATTAGTGTTGTTTTATGTGAGGTACCTGAGCCACGGAGCAGTGAAATGAGTTGCCTGAAGTCCCACAAGATCTCCAGAGGACGGAATGAAGATCACTTGATTTCAATTCTTTCATACAGACTCCTAGCACCTCTTCTACTTACCCACCCTCAGGTTCTCAGAGCAAAGATCTGTGACGCATCTTGTAGAGGCGAGCACAGAACTCAGTCCATTAGGAAAATTCACCTTTTAAGCTGCCTTTGCCCTCTTCCAAAACTTAGGCTGCATCCAAGCCTGGAAAGATTCCTGGTATAACACAGACACTAATACAAATCTAGTTGCTCTAGCCTTGTAGTACTGCCCTACCTAGATGTTGCAGTGATTCATTAAGGTGTCACAGATCTTCCCTCAACATGCCCCTAATTTTATGTGCCTCCATATTCTTTCCAGGTTCAGGATGGTCCTGAGGAAACAACCTTTTTTTCTTTTTTTCCCCCTCCCCTACCTGGTCAGTTAAGAACTCTTCCCATGAAAAAATTATACAGCCACTTAACAGTGTTCTTAGGGTTTTTTTACCTTGCAAAAAGGGCCAGGGCTCAGAAAGGACCTCAACATTCATCCAATAGTGGAATAAGCATTTCCTTCACTGACTTTTGCATCTTTCTCCTTCCTTTATCTCTCTGCCTCATGAGTTCTCCCTTTATCTTTCTTTCTTTTTTTCCCTCTATTTCTCAGGTCTCCCAAATTCTTCTGCTGCTTCTCTGCACGAGTTACTATTTCTAGAGCTCCATGAATGGTCTGAGGTACAATACACGTGAGAGATACTGAGTTCAATGAGATGCTGAGCTGTAAAAGGAAATCTGCTTTGACTCACAACAATGGACTCTTGCATGGGGCTTACATGTTTCCAAGCTCTAACAAAAAAAGTTGAAAATCCCACCTGTAAGATAGTAAAGTTCTCCAGCACACTGTTCATCATATACTTCTCAGGAAGGTGCTTGAGTTTATGAATGAAGTTTATCATGTATTCACAAAGAGGGGAACGGTGAATGCGATAGGAATAGTGTCCATTTTCATAGCGTGCATACTCTGTCTGCAATGTAAAACACAAAAAGGGGCATATGGGGCTAATGTCACATTAGTAGCATTAATCACATAAAGGGACTCGGAACAGAAAAATTACAATGGCATTTTCAAGTCATTTTAATAACAGTAATGAGCTAATTAATCATTCCCCTACAGTACTTTGCACCACGGTCAGTCTCCTTGAGCCCTCTAATTTCTTTTTTCTTTAGAACAGTGGGTTCTGGTGTTCAGCAGCAAACTGCCAAGATGCTATGAAAGGTAACTAAGAGGAGCAGACCAGCTGTCAGCTATACTCTGGTCTGCATCTCTACTGGAAAAATACTAGGTGTGGATGAACTGAAAAAGTTAAAAACTACTGCTTTAGCAAGACCAGGATGCTCCTACTAATGATATTAATCGTATGATTAGGATGCTTCGCAGCTGGAAAGCACTAAAGCCTTCTGATACCCGTGAGAGAGACAGTAATATCTCTGCTCCCCCTTAGGAAAGGGTCTGGCCAATGTTAGACAGCAGACCCTTAAATGCCAATCACCTCCTTTCACCCCAAGAACGTGGTTTCCTTTCCTGTGCACTATGACATCTTTCTTTGGCCTATCTAACCCATCATGCAAATAGATAACCAGACTTCAAGCAAGTCCATCATACAACTGGAGATGCGCCTTGGGGAAGGATGTAGCTTGAACTGACTGCTGATATGAGAACACCTCATATTCTGCACACAGCCACTCCTCCCACATCTAAAGGCTCCTTGAAAAAGAAGGCAGCAGGAAGCAGGTCAGAGCAGCTCTCTTAAGAGCTGAATATGGCATCAAAAAGAATTTCTTCAGTACCAGATATATGCCTAATTATGCAGCCCCACTGTTGCTTGAGCTGTAAGTGCACAAACACTAATATAAGTCTCATAAAATTGTAAGACTATAGTCCATAAATTATTAGTCTATTAATTAATGGTTATAGTCTATAAATGATCTATTTAAGAACACTGATGAGAGTGAGGTGTTGCCTATTTGTTTTCAACTTTCTGGACTACAAAACAACAGTCTAGGTTTCCTAGCTTTTCTTTGCTCCCCCCAAAAATCCAAGAGAATCAACAGAGCTGAAAGTCTTACATATTCTTATATCTTCAGAAACTGAGATTTAAGAAAAAAATTTCAAATGCTACCAGACCATCAATGAAGTCCTGAGACAAGGTCATGTTGCAGGCTGGAGCAGTCTTACACCTACGTGTTTCAGAAATAATAATCTATGGCATTCATGTCCCTGACAACAAGCATGGGATGTATTTTCCCTTGAGATATATGCAGGATGCAAATACTTGAATTGACAAACCAGCAGCCAGAGACAACCTTGCACCCAGGTGTCTGCTCCCTACCTCTACTTTCTCCACCACCTGCTTTCCAAAGGAACACACTTTGGTGGAACAGGTAATGACCATGTTTTCTGGGCTCTCATATTGGCTGGAAACGCCATAGAAAGATCTGGAGTCATCTTCAATATTGGTGTTCAAATCAGCCTGCCAAAAAAAAAAAAAAAAGGGGAAAAAAAACAAAACCAAAAAAAAAAAACAAACAAACAAAAAAAAACAAAAACCAGATGATTAATAGATGGTTGTGGTGGTTTTTCACCATTATCTAAAAGGGTCTTGTGTGGCCAAGATTGTAAGGTATTGGAGTATCCAAGGCTCCCTAAGCAGATCAATGTGCATCAAGCAAGCAGAGGAAATCTGAAGAGTATGCATCAAAAACCAGTTCCCACTTCAGAAAATGGTGATGGGATTTTGCATACATATTGGGGAAGTCTGGTGGAATATCCTCTTAACATTAAAAACACATGTCACAGCCTCTTGCCTTAGCTGATCTTTATCGTAACTGAACAGTGCCAGGACAGCATGGAGGTACTCACAAAGCATGTGGAGAGCAGACAGGAGGGGACTGTAGAGACAGAGCAATGCAACAGACAGGCTAGAGTGGGCTGCCTCACTAATGAGGAAAAGTAAGGGTACAGCAATGGTAATAAAGTTTTTCCACCCTGGATATGCAGGTAAGGGGAAAGAGACAGAGAACAGAGGAGGAATGTGTGAATACACACCCACATAAGGCTCAGGTACTATGAAATGAAAAGCGTAAGTAGACAAGATGCAACATAAGGAATGTAAGTTGCTGACAGATCCAGCCCAGTTCCACCTGAATATAAACTCATCTCAATTAGCAGCCACAGTTTTCAAATCCAGGTGCCTAAGGTTGGCCAACTGAAGCCTCAGGTTGGGACCTAACTCCTAAAAAACCTGGTTGTCTGATGCTTCCACCAGGGGTCATTCAAACTGCGGTGACGGAAAGAAGAGATGGTTCCCTTAAGCTCTGAAAAGGCAAAGGGGGCAGGGGAGGGGAGGGGGGGGAGGGGAAGGAGTAAGGAATGCCACTTCCTCCCTTGCCAAACCAAAAAGGTAGAGCTGCTCAGTGCCACATAAGCCCAGGTGCTAGAAAAAAAAATCGGCAGAAAACAAATGGTCTGTTCCTATAGGCTACTTCAGACTATTCTATTCTTCCTGCTGGTCTGAGGGAAACAGGAAACTGCACAAAGTGTTTTCCTGCTACAGTGGATAGAGTGTGAATAGGACTGCATTATCTGCTATTCTAGCACAGTTTTCTTAGTCGATGATCTAGAGCAGTGTTTAGGATAAGCAATGCTTGTCTTGGAACTGGGCCACCTCAACTGAATCCTCCTTTTCTTTGCCATTCAAAATACCTGTCTCTTCTCTGCCGTGCGATAACTATTATCATATTTCTCTTATGTAGCAATTTCGTAAGAGGTTTAAGTCAAACTAACAGTGCTAGTTCAGCCTTCTCCACATCAGCTTGCTGCTGCCTTTGTGCCACTGTACAACCCTACAGTTAGCCAGAGGAGAGAGCTAATCCCAGCCAAAACAAATTTTGTTGTGGTTTTGGTGGGTTAGTTTTCACTCAGACAAGAAAGCTCACTTGGATCCCCACAAAGCTGCAGGGGCTAGAAGAGGTAAGAACACACACAAAAGTTGAGGGCACAAAGACTGCCTGTTTTGATAGCAACACACACTCGGGTTGGATTGAGCCTCTTGGGAAACTGCACCTTGAAGCTGTAGTTTGATAACACTAGGCTGGTCCTGACACCAAAAGAGAGGGGTCTCACTGTCCCAGGACAGTTTGTGCCTCCCCATTCCTCCTGTACCAACACAAATGTTTCTGTAGCTGTATTAGTAGACTCACTGAGGAATTGTTCAGCTAGTGTGTTCAGACCAAGAACGTGTGTTGGGAGGATGGGCAGCAGTGGGGAAAACAGAAGGCAGGACTACTTCTTCTTGTAAATGCTGGGTTTGAGTAACTACAGCAGCAACTAGTAACCTGCTAGAAGCCACGCTTTGTTGTCATTCCCTTCAAGTTAAAAGTTTTGCCCCCAGAGAGTCAAACTGGGCCATCTCTTCACCACAACACTCACCAGCAGCTCCCATCACAAAGAGTTACTGACACAGAAGTAGTCACCATTTTGCCAACAGTGATGCCGAAAGCACTAGCAGGAAAAGCAGCCATGTCATAATGTGCAGTATTTCTATTCAGTCGAATTCCCATGGCTGTGAACTTGCCACTTCAGGGATGTGAAGGAGGAGGTGGTAAAGGAAATAAAACATCTCCCCATTTATTTCAGAAAATCCAGTTCCATTCTCCCCTTAGCACAACACTGGGGCATTGCTGCCACTGTGCCATTGCGCACACATATTTTTCCTAGAGAAGAAACACTATCTGCATTAGATAAATGAAGCTACAGAAGATCCAAGCATACAAACCAATAAAATCCAATTACCATGACTTTTTTTTTTCCTTTTCTTTTTTAAGTACAAACTCAGGAGCAAGTGAAACACAGATTTAGGATAGGTTTTTAATGAAGTACAGTAGGCAATGCGTCTCCTCGGCTATTTTCTAGACTAGCAGTTGTAGCATTCAGATAATTCTAGTGGGACAAAGATTCAGTCCAGGGAAGATGACAGAATGCTGCAACATTTGCATCAACACTGGCAGCATTAGGGATGGACAAAGAGCTTTAACTCTGCTCTCTCTGCTCTTAATGGAGTGCATAAGAGCGCAGTATTTAAATACATGATCACAAATCACTCTTCAAAATGACTGTGTTATTTCCCACAGTTTCTACAAAAATCCTTAACAGTTGTATCATCTTCACTGCAGGTGATGGATGAAATAAAGTCCATTTGTCTGAATGGCTTCCCTTCTTCTCTATGACTCCCCCTTTTAAGTAGAATCCTTCCCTCTAAAGAAGTGACAGATTTTCAGCCCTTGTGAATACACTTGGCCCTACATGCGTAATACATTCATACTAGTTTACTCCAGTTCTGCACTCATCCCTTTATGGTCTCCTAAATTTGTTATCTTCTACATACTATATATTCAAGTTTTTTTATCCTCTGATTTATCAGGAGAAAAAGCTGGCAATTATTTTATTCTTATGTTTGCTTCTTCTCAGAAGATACCTTCACAAAACAATTTATCGAGCTGAATAGGTTCCTGACTTCCCTTAACTCATCCCTTTTTGCCCCCATAGTTTTCTGCCTCCTCACTGAGCTGAAAATGGATCTGGGCACACATATTAACATCAGTAAAACAATTTGGATTTAAAAATCTCTTAAAAATCATTTTACATCATTCGCATTTGCACAACTGAGGTAGTGATAACTTTTGCACAAGACTTGGAAACAACAGCTGGAGGAAGACTGGAAGCTTTTACAATGTTGTAACCACACAAATAAATGTAATGCGGTGTTGTTATGCTCCAATGGTTTGTCTATACTGGAGTAGCGTTAAGTGGGCAAATCCAGGCTAGCTTTAGCTTTGTAACACAGGTATCAATAGGAACAAGGCACAGGTTGCCAAGTGAATTATAATGGTCATGCTGAAGTCCTTGCTATCAAATTTTCCCCGCTGTAGTCATGCAGCTACTTTGCACTGCAAATGCACACATATTAGAGAGTAGCAACACTCTTCTAGATTAGGGTCTTATTAAGTTACTGTAATACTCACTTACCTGTCAGTGCAACTAACTGTATTGTTTATTTGACCAATATTCCAGCAGTCTGAACAAAGATTAATTCCTTCTCTTCTCCAAAATGGAACTAAACTAGAAGTCCTTCACAGTATTGTTCAGCTATTTCCCTTGGGAGTGATAAACAAATGTATGGACCCCATTCCACTTCTCCAAAGAAACTGTCCCACTGAGTCAAAAGAACAAAGGGTCAAGGCTAGAGAAGCTCAGTTGGACGACTGCTACATAAACATAGCAGCAGAGGCCCCCACTGCAGAACCAAACATTTTCAGGGTCTCACTAGTAAAGTTAAGATTACATTCCCCTAAAACATTCCCCTAAAAATAAATGCAGTCAATATGAGGCAAAGCAGAATCGTGCTAGTTTTACTTCATGAGAAATGCTTCACTAGCCCTAAGAAGCTACTCTAATTGTGCCTCAACAATTTGGCAACTCTCCCATCAAAAGACCAGAATTTCACAGCTAGTTAACATCTAATAAATAAACATTAAACAATTTGGCAGTAGGCAAAATTATGGTAATACCCTTTGAATTAGGCAGTCATTGCCATTCACCAACATTATGTACAACCAGGTTCCTGGAAGTCCTGTTGCAGTGAAGCAATGGGGTCATGTTGGAACTCCCTGATGTTAACACTGCACTTTTTATTCTAAAGCACATCCCATATTACGGGCTAGGACTGTCGGGCATGTCTTAGGGTGGTCAGTTAACAAGAGCTGTGCACCCACTTCCTTCTGTCACTTCCAAAAATCTCAGTCCATAAACATAGTTAAATGGAATTTCAGCAACTCCAGGGAATGACAGTAGCAGCTAGGTGAAGGCAGCAGTTCATGCTTGCAGGAGAACGGAGCTGCAGCACCTCAAGAAGGATACTGCTGGCCTTACAATTACAGCTAATTTACTTACTTACAGCTGCTGGTTCCCACCCCCCTTGTGGAAGTTACTGACCCCATACTAGAGATGATCTAGAACACACATAGCTCTTATTTTGCCTCTTATTATGACACATAGCTCAGATTTTGCCCCTCTACTCTGCTCTGGTGAGACCCCACCTGCAGTGCTGCGTCCTGCTCTGGGGCCCTCAGCACAGGAGAGACATGGAGCTGTTGGAGCAGGGCCAGAGGAGGCTACAAGAATGATCCAAGGGCTGGAGCCCCTCTGCTGTGAGGACAGGGCTGAGAGAGTTGGGCTTGTTCAGCCTGGAGAAGAGAAGGCTGCGGGGAGACCTGATTGCGGCCTTCCAGTACTTAAAGGGGGCCTATAGGAAAGAGGGGGAGAATCTTTTCAGTAGGGACAATGGTGATAGGACAAAGGGGAATCGTTTTAAGCTGAAACAGGGTAGGTTTAGACTGGATATAAGGAAGAAATTCTTTACAATGAGGGTGGTGAAGCACTGGAACGGGTTGCCCAGAGAGGTGGTGGAGGCCCCGTCCCGGGAAACATTCAAGCCCAGGTTGGACGGGGCTCTGAGCAACCTGATCTGGGTAATGGTGTCCCTGCTCACTGCAGGGGGTTGGACTAGATGGGCTCTGGGGGTCCCTTCCAACCCAAAACATTCTATGATTCTATGAAAACTGCAAAGATGTGAAGGAATACAAGACATAAGAACATCTCAGAAGTGGAAATACAATCTGTTAACTTTCCCTGCTATGGAGATATTTACCTCCTGAAGGCAGACAAGGCAGAAAATTGAGAAAAAACACTTATCTGCCATAGCCAAATTAACCTAGTCCATCAGGACTAAAAACCCCATTGCTGCTTTGTGGAAATGACTCTTCCTTTCTTTTCACTTCCAGAATTTCTTTCTCCAAAGAAAATCTTGTGTCAAAGCACACCCAATTCTGGGGTGAGCACCAAAGGTGAGCAGAGAAAGGTCTGCTTTACTCTATCTAGTGCATTCCATCTCTCAAAGATGCAAGGGAATAATAGTGACTATGACTTACCAGAAATTCATCTTCCCCGCACTTCATCAAGTAAGAAGGCTAATCTTCACTTTACAGTCTAGGAATGCATGGACTTGTTGAATACATAACTGAATGTGGTTCAGACCTGGAGACTAGAACCTAGGTGCCTCAGGCCCTCACTGGCACACGCACTAGTAGGTCCAACAAGTGAGATAACTCTTAAATACGTTCCTTACCCCAGCCTAGGCAGCCAAAGGAGACATAATCAGGATTTAGGAAAGTCCATAGCCAATGAGCTGGGTTGCTTTGCCCCCATGCTCCAACTAGCCACTGCTAGCAACAGAGTGGGACTGCAGCATGGGCAGCAGAAGCATTCAGCTGGTTGGGTGGTGTCCAGCACTCGAAACAGCTGTTCTCCATCTCTTCAAGGTAGAAGGTCAAATAGATGAGGCACATTACAAGCTAAATCTGAGTCGTGAGCCACCAACTGGACCATCCTACTTTATCTGACAAAGTCAGGGTTCTGGCTTTCTGCCCAAGAAGTTCTAGATGCAAAAAGTTGTGCACACTCTAGCAGTCTGATGTGTTTGGGATGCATTCAACTTACTGTGCAAGATCAGCACAGACTACGTACTTGTCCATAGCTTGCCTGATGACTTCCAAACACGCTAAAACTATAATCACTGAAGTATCTGTGATCTAGCACATCTCAAAGATCTACATATTTCATGTCAGAGAGCTGATCTGCCTGTTTTGGGGGAAACATCTGAGATTTCCTCCTTTCCAGAGAAGTAAGCAGAATTTTTAAATACCTACAAGACAAGATTTCTAGATGGAAGAGAATCTTCCATCCCCTTCAGGGAAGGGCATAGTAACGGTCAACAAGTTAGCATTACTTTGGTTGGTTCGTTAGTTGGTTTTAAATCATATTGGTGGTCTGAGCCTCTTAGCAGCTCTGCTGAAAACAGCTCTGATGAGCTTGAGTGTATCACTCAACTTCTGCAACCACAAGAAAGAAACAATTACAGAGAAGTTGGCATAGTGCACTGTCCTAACCATATACTAAGCCAAGATATTTGTCTGATCTTTGGTGGGAGTGAGTTTCACAACTGATTATCAAGTAAGGCCTCATTACCACTAGCATGAGGCTGTGAACCAAAATTTCTCTGAAACTCTTCACAGAGGAAAAGAGCCTTCAGCTTATCTGAGGCTTTAAAAAGCCATGATTGGACAAGAATCCAAATGGCATTACATGCCATGAGAAACCATGGCTTGCTGATATCTTGCACACAGGTACCATGTGGTCAATGGAAAGGCATACGCTGAACAATTCTTTAAGAACAGTCCAAAACTTTGTGCCACTGCAGCTTCAGCCTCCTAGAAAGGGGAAAGGGGAGAGGGGAGAGTTTCGGAGCTAGCCAAAGATAGAAGGCGGCCTTGCCAACAGTACAGGTAGCTGCGACTTAGCTAGCTCCCCAGGACCGTGTTATTTTGACACCCAGCAGACGGATTCCCTCAGTAATTCAGTCTTTCAATCTGCTTTTTGCTGCCAACAATCTCTATACTGTTGAACACTGTGGGGAACAACTCTGGTGAAAGAAGTACCATTGACAGAGTCACCTTACATAAGGCAGCAACTGGTAGGAGGTGGAGCTGTTGACTACAGGTGAAATTAATGGGCTGTCAGATCCATTCTCAGAAAAAAATGTTCAAATATCACAAAAATCTGTTTCTAGCTGCTGTCTTGTTTGCTGCCTCAGAAGAAGTGCCAAGAACAGAATGAACATGGAGACCAAATTACCATCTCCTTGCTCTCCAGGCAGTTTCTGCTGGGTCAGGATTGACGGTATACAGTGAGCAGGGCAGGATGCGGAGGGAAATTTGCACTGCTGCTGTTTTGACTGGATTTGCTTGGTACAGGAGAGAAGCCAAGCACAGGACAGCAACCTCCAGCCCAACCCTTCAGCCCCTTCCACAAAAGTGTAATTAATTTACTGAAAAGAAAATACTCGGTGATTTGACTGGTCCAGCTTGACTATCACCAAGGAGAAGAAATTACTACATATATTCATCATTGGCAGGAAAGGTCTCCCAAACAATTCCCCTGATCCACCCCTCTACAGATGGCTGCTCTGGACGAAGTTACTGCCTGTCCTGAATTCCTCTTTTGTCGTTTTCCTTCTGTCTTCCACCCAGAGTCTCACGACTTCTGAAAGCTTTAAGATGCAAGTGCACCATTCTACTAATGTGCAAAGCCCTGAAAACGCCTCTTCCCCAAACTATAAATAACGACGCATTTAGGAGTTCATGGCGAGAACTAAGTAACAGGTGGTAGAGATAATATTACACTTGAAAAGAGCAGATCTGCCACTGCCCATGTGTTGGGAGGCTAATGTCTCACATTCATTGTCATGTGCTAGAATGCACTTGGAACACAGAGAAATGTCAAACAGATGTCATACTCAACCTGCCAATCCAAGTCCAAGAGTTAGTTCATTGTACCAAACTCCCAATGCCAAAATCAAGGAAGAATTGCAAACACTGCTTATGTTTCAAACTAATCAACTTTAAACTCTTGGCTATTGTATAAATCATTTAAATCGCCATTGAACAAGCATGAATTTCTCTTTCTCAGGCACAGTAGATCCTAAGTGCTATCAGTGATGCCAAGAAACCCCAACCCTCATGTTTAGAGTTAGGCTTCTGGTGCACAACAGATCTGGTACATTCAATGCTTAGTGCAGTAATGGCAGGTTCCTGCCTCGGGTTCTTCAAGCCTAAAACTATGTATGTACAAACCCAACTTATTCAATGCCTTGATTTTTTAAGTCTTTGTCACCGGCAACCACCACTTCCAATTCAGAACCTTTGAAAAATGAATCATATCTTCATGTCTCAAAACATTCCTTCAAGTATTTAACTCTACTCACCAAGTTTAAGGTTACCAGTAATTTGCTTTTGAATAATACTTTTAACCTAAAATGATGCTATAAATTCAACAGTGTAGTAATTGCTTTATCCAACACATCTTTGGACACCAACAGTATATTTGTATAGCTGTCCAGAGCAATCAGGCAGCAAAATAAAAAAGCACCCTAGCATATACTGTTACAGAGGTATAAAAATGAAGAAGGGTATAAAAACCTCAGCTGAAATCTAGTTTTCTTCTGTTAAACTGTTTTTTTTTTTAAATCATATTGCCTTATCTGTGAAAAGTGTTTACTGGTGGGGGGGTTGCACTATGCACATCTATTGCAACACAGCAAACTGAAGAAGTCCCCTGATATGAATTCCAGGCATGGCTCACATGCTTTGTTGAAGCGTAAGACTGCATTACCACGGTATTTCAGCCATGTTGAATGAAAAGTTTTCCAACAAGAAGGTTTGGAGTTTTCCTCAAAAAGTCCAAATTTTCTGGAGCAGTTTTTTTTGCACTGCTTTAGTTAAATTACCTTAGAGTTCCTAGCCAAAATCTTACAACAGGATTAACGTAAGTACTCCTGTGAAACACAGTGCAAATCATAAAAGTGCCCCAATTCTTTCTCATCCAGAATATGGCATCAGGAATGGTGTTTTCATCCCCTACTACTGTCTATGCTGAGAAACAAATACAAGACTGAATTATTTACTTCTTAAAAGCCTTAGCAGCTTCCATTCAATCAATAACTTGACTTGTAAATTTAGCTTATTTCTAAATGACAGCCTGTAGCGTTTCCACCAACAAGACTTGACAACTCTAGATGGGATTCAACAATGCAAGGGTACAAAAAAAAAAAAAGTAATCAGGAAGTCAAAAATATTAAACCAAGCCCAAAAATATTACTATCATGATAAGTGTACAGACCCAGAGCCCCAGGGCATCATGCATATGTTGGAGTAAAGGTGTTTCAAATCCTATGTCACATCTCTCTACATAAGATAAATTTCAGTGAGTTGATATCCTCTGAACAACAGACACATCATGTGGGCGCAGAAAGAGCCCAATTTAATGATATCCCACCACGTAAATCCTTCAAAAGCCTAATTTAGGTTGGTCTGACATAATGCATAGGCCACATTTATACTTTTATATTAAAATCCACAGTCCCCAAACCCAACCCCACAAGCACCAAAGCACACTAACGGTTTTGATAAATAAAATCACGGTTGCACTAGATCACAATTTCATTACGATTTTTCTCCTCTTAAGGAATTCAAAGTGTTTTATTCTCTCTACATAATATCTATCTCCCTCTAAGCTCTTCCTTTTGGTTCCTGAAACTTCCAAAGCACTTCAGAGTGATATCACACAGGAGCCAGTGCTCTTCACCACCACCTGAAGACTTTCCTGGGACTCCTACCCCACAGCAGGAAGCAGCTGTCACAGCTCCTGCTTTTCCAAGGACCATTTCTTAGAAGCTATCTCCTCTTACTCTTTTTCCTTTCTTTTGTCACATCAGACTTCTGTTTCCTTTTCCAGACAGTTCTTAGTATGGCAATCACTACCCAGATTTTGTCAAAGGATGCTCTCTCAGCAAGGTGCTTCTGTCTCTCCCAAGTATTTCTCTTCCACCAGGAACAGGGCTGGTCTTTTGTTTTGACCTTCCCAAGAAGACTTTAATGTATTCTGACAGAGATTAACCCCATGAGTGAACCAGCTCAGTAGCACACTCTGCAGGCAGCAATATTATGTGTCTCCAAGAATCACCAATAACTAATGCTCTAAGCATCAGATATTTGAACAGCAGACTCCCAGCCAGCATTCTCCAACTTACTTCTGGAAAGGCTAGGCTTGGGACAGCTGGGAAGTTTGCACCTCAAGGCACTTACATTAACTCCTTCTCCTGAAAGCACCCTTTTAAGATGCTTTTTAGTGCCAGTTTTTATGAAGAGTATGAGATATGAAACATATTTCTCATCATCTCACTCCTGACCTAGGGTTGAATTATAAGTGGTAAAACTCACGGTGAAAGGCTCCAAATCCCATTACACATTCCCTCAGCCATCTAGCAAACTGCTATTATTTTTAATCTTGTAATACCTATGATAATATCAATCACCATTGTGCACCCTGAAGCACAATGGCACAGTTTTTGCAAATTTCCGCTCACAAAAATCCAAATTGAGTGAGTAGGCTTTTGTCATGCTGATTTCTGCCAGTTTACCAGAAGTCATTTCAGTAATATATTACCAGTATAAGCCAATTTCATTATATGCCTCTTACGCCTGTCCTTGTGCCCACAGTAAATATGCATTTGTAAATTATTAGCACTTGGATAACACAGAATGCAGCTAATGAGATAGGAGAAGAGATGGAAAAATATTGTCTCTTGAGAAGTTACTCACCATTGAGAGAAGTGAACACATAAGAGTATGCAGAGAATAATTTCCTCTGAATTCTTTTCTCAAAGTTTTAAAGGGCCCAAGTCACCATTAGCAAATAAAGTCTCCAGACACTGGTCAAGAACAACTCTACACGTGACATTGTGAAAGATACAGCTTGTTCCAGGCCAGAATGAGGGCCTTATGCAGTCAAGGAAAGATTTTCAGTGACAGTAGTGACTCTATTAAAAGTTCCCTTCACAGAGAAAATTTGTTGGGAGGCAGCAGTCTTCTACAGCTAGGGAGGCCACCGCATTTAAAGTGAGAAATTCACAGGAAATGAGTACTCTATAAAGGGTACTTCCCTTACCCAGAATTTGACAAGGAAGAAGGCATTAGCTGGCCCCCTTTCAAAGAGCTCCTTCAGGCCCCCTTTTTTCTCAGGGAACTTATCATAGATCTGCCGGATATCCACGGCCTCGAGGTAGGGGTCATTGTAGCTGGGGCTTGACTGCCCAATATGCACAAACAGGTGTTTGTTATACTGCAAGAAAAGGAAAAACATGGAATTAGGAAATTGTTCAGTACATACTGAACATTCATTATTCTTCACAGATGACTACTGCAAGTCTCTTTCAAAAAGAGCAGACATATTAGCAGAAATAACTCTGCTAACACCAGCTCATGCTGTTACTTCTTTCCTATCAATAAATTCATGCTTCTTGCTTCTTCTGAAACATTATTGCTGCTTTCTTTTTTCCTATATTCACTCCTAAACCATTGCCTCATGCTGCTGGTGTATAGTCTGAAATAACTGGAGATACAGAGTGCAACCTGTAACAGGTCACTCAGTCAAACATCAATGCTCCTGTCCTGTGAAGGGCTGCCTGAAATCCCACAGCAAGGCACCAGCCAAACACTATCAGCTTTTCTGAACTTTCATTTTCTCAGAGGAAATGTAACTGGCGCGTCACAAATGTATGTCTCAAGATGCAGTATCACAAGGTTTAGTGAGACAGGCAAATCTTACTACTTCCATTTTATATGTGGCACCATGGAAGCACATTGATGCAAATTCATCCCAGTTGCCCCCAAATTTAAGTTCCCAGCACAGAGGAGAAATACATGGCTTCATGTGATCTTACCGTCATCTGATTCTGAGTCTATCCTCCAAGGCTGAACAGGACAGCTAGAATAGCCCAGCAAAAGCTGTACCACTGTCTTATGACCTCAGTGACTTCAGCTCTGGTATATGAACATCCATTACCCTGGAAAGGGAGGCCAGAAGCACATGGCACAGAGCTGGCTATATCGCTATAGGCAATTCTATCCTCTAAGAAAAGGATATCTTGTTTTTCCCAGAGGTGGCTTTTTATTCTCAGTAGAGCAATGAAGCATGTATTTCCATATACATATAACATATCCATGATGAACAGGAGCTACTTGAAGACCAAAAATTAATGAGGGGTGGAAGTCAGGTGTGTATCTTACTGTGTCTTGGTCTTGTTGTTGTTCCAAGAATGCAGAGAATTCTAACATCCAAAGTTTGGAGCTAGCAACCCTTCGTCCTTGCCAAGCTGGTACTGATGGGGAAGGCGAGAGGCCAGTAGGAGACTCAAACCCTAAGCACACAGGATTTATATAACAAAATTTAGAAAAAGTTGGTAATAGCTTTGCAGTAGAGCACCTCTTGTCAAACTGACTAATTACATTTTCTTATAGCTTCAGTCATCATGTAAAACTCTCATATACAAGGTCCTCACTCTACCTGTGCTCTAAATAGCTTGTCTGTTACCCTCTGCTAAGACAGCACTGTCAGGGTTCGTAATGATGTAAAAGACAATCTGCCTGGTTTTGACACCAGAGAAAAGATGTTCAGCCACTTAAGAGGACCTAGATTGAGACCTAAATGAGCAGTGAAATAAACTG
Organism: Podiceps cristatus; assembly: GCA_000699545.1. Lineage (NCBI taxonomy): Eukaryota > Metazoa > Chordata > Aves > Podicipediformes > Podicipedidae > Podiceps > Podiceps cristatus. The sequence continues at coordinate 19,991 of KL269676.1, read as the reverse complement.
CTTTAGTATCAGAATGAAGTATCACCATTAACAAGACCATTAACCTCTCAAAATAAGGAAACTGAGAAGGAAAATACATTTGTTGTTCCACTTAATGAGAAATTGGAAAGACAATCATGTTATGATGGAAAATAGTGTTCTAGTACATGCAGCATGGTGGAAAAACAGTAGAGATATGTAAAATTTTATTTTCTGCTGAGCCAGGAGGAAGAGACCCCAAGACAATGAACCTAAAACAAGAAAAATGTTTGTGTTTTTGTGAGGGGTTTTTTGTTGTTGTTGTGGGGTGGGTTTGGTTTTGTTTTTTTTTAAAAAAAAAAAAGTTTCAGCTCTCAGTAAAAGGACTGGAGTTGGTGATAAGGGGAAATTATACAAAAATTAATTTTGGTCTCACTGAAGTTTTTCAATAGGTTAAAATATTTTTTTTGTTTGTTTTAAGTGTTGGCTATTTTTGAAGTTGGAATATAATTTCAAAGAAAGGAACTATATTTCCTTACCTACCTGGTAATGGCAGCGGAGGCTGTACAGCATAAGGTTGTTGAGAAAAAGGTTTCACACTACAGAAGTACATAAAGAGGGATGGTTAACAAAAAACAAACCAAACCAAAACCAAACCAAACCAAACCTTGACCAACTGTTTGCGCAGGTTAGATCAAGCACTTCTCCTGAGGGAGAAAGCGGCTTAAGTGTCTTTGGAAAATTACCTTTCTATATAGGGAAGAGAAGGTCACAGAGAAAGACTCAAAAACCAGTAAGGGGCCAGGACTAGACTGAGTAAGATTTCCCTGCAGGTGTTCAGCAAGCTCTACTTGCAGACTTGTTATTCAGAGCTCCTTATGAGCCTGCTAATACATGGGTGCCCATTTATTTATCCTTTTCTTTCAACCACAGATAGATGTAAATTTATGCAAGTGGATATACACCTGGGCTGGATGCCTCTCAGACTTTTAGGCCAAGATTCAGAGATGTTCAATGCCCACAACTGAACCTAGCTTTCAAGACAGCTCAGCTCCATTTTAACACCACTGTAAGAAAAATCAGGATCTGAAGACATCATCTGACATCAAGGATGGTAGATACTTCAAGCTTCTGAAAGAACCTCACACTGATGCTTCCTTGTTCACTTTCAAGCTAAAGGCATAAAATCTACTTTTTATTTCTCCTAGGATGGCTTCCATTCTTTTACCAGCTATTTTTCCCCACAAGGTATTTTAATAATATCTGTTCCCTAACCTGCTCCACAAACACTAGCAATAGCACCACAAGAGAGCTTGGATGAAGAACATACTCCTTTCCAACTGCTTATCCTTAAATTGTCTTAAATTGCTCCTGTCAGGTTATGTGATAAAAAGTGTGTCCCTGTACAAACAAAGGAGCACAGAGGAACAATGGCAGGAGGAGCAACCTGAATAATGCTCTGACACAACTACACCCAGGGCCATCACTGGTGAACAGTCAAAGGCTCATCTCTACACTGTGGCAGGGGAACCCCAGTAACCCCCAGAGAAACTGTGTCCCAGGAGAGCCATCAGCCCCACTGTCCAGGTGTGAAACCAACCAGTGAGCTCTTTACAAGCTGAGGGTGTTAATGCCTAGATGGTATGAGACACGGAATGCAAGGGAGGAGCATTTTAGAATTGCACAAGATTTATTATGGGGATGTTTAGGGAGAAAATGGCAATAAAAAGGTGCCAGTTGCGTGTAAGAAGGTCAGTACAGTTGTCTGACCATGCCCTGCACCTTGTCAGTGATGTCTGTCCTATATTCTCACTAAATTTTATTTCTAATTGCTTTCCTGCATGAGGAGCTCTCAGTTCTGTGTGTGTGTGTTTGCGTTTCTGGAGTGCCTGAAGCAAGTGAGTGTGTGATCACTAGCAATTATCAAGCTAGAGGAGCCAACAAGTAGATGGTTTGGCAGCCAGCCGTGTGCATCTCCAGGGGTAAGAATGCCTTCAGAGGGACCAACAAGTTCAGGCCAAATGACAGACAGACTGTGGAGTCTGGAGGTTGGCTGAAAGATGAATTTGTGGGTGTTTCATCTCTGTGGGAGGCAAACTTGGGAAAGCGAAAAGCCAACTACTAGGTGGACTGTGCTTCTAAGCCCAGTTACTGGGGAGATTCACAGTGTGTGTGTCTGTGCACAAGCATGTCTGTCTGTGTGTGCAAGAGAGGACTGCACCAGCAGCTGGAGTGGGGCTGTGGCCTCAGGGGCTCACCTGCCTGGGTGCCAGCAAACAGGGAGACAAGAGGTCCCAGGGCAGCTACTGGATGGATCCACAGTGCATGTGTATTTCCCACTAACACACCTTCACCCTCATCAGCCAGAGAGGGGTACAGGACGAGGCTGTTGTGCTGTTTGTATTTGTATGAGTGCTAAGCATTGTCTGTCTGTACTGTTCAGTGTGGGCAGCCATGTGTATATGTGTGTATGTGCAATGTATATGCATATTTGTGTGTGCGCCTACTGGCACAGAGACATGCTCTGCCTCACTAGTGGTTGAGCTTGGGGGCATGGAGCTGCAGCAGCCTTACCTCTATCAGGCTACTAGATTCAGCAGCTCCCTAAAATAACCCATATTATGCTGATTGAGTCATGGGACACATTAAAGGGGTGTTATCCATGTTGAAAGTACCCTATGAAGACATAGGGTTTTATCTATTTAAGATCCTCTCATGACTCTTGGTTTGTCTTCAACCATGGGCCTTAAGTCTCAGGTCCATGATCAGGGAATCTGTCTGAGAGGAAAGACTATGTTATCTTAGCATTTTATAAATCCTGTAATAGCTAATGGTGTTCCCCAGGCAGCATAGAGGAAGCAGCAGAAGCACCTGCTTTGGATGCTCACATAAAGGAATACTCACTCTTGGGAAGATCCAGCTTGGCCGGGCAAAGCTCCTTGCCAAAACTGCAAGAGAATAACATACAGGCAAAAGTCACCACTCTTAGGACGGAGATGAAAATCACAGAATCATAGAATCATAGAATTGTAGGGGTTGGAAGGGACCTCGAGAGATCATCGGGTCCAAACCCCCTGCCAAAGCAGGCTCCCTAGGACATAGCACTGAGATAGGCGTCCAGGCGGGTCTTGAATATCTCCAGTGAAGGAGACTCCACCACCTCCCTGGGCAGCCTATTCCAGTCTCTGTCACCCTCACTGTGTAGAAGTTTTTCCGCATGTTGGTGCGGAACTTCCTGTGTTCCAGCTTGCAGCCATTGCCCCTTGTCCTATCCCCACAGACCACTGAAAAGGGGCTGGCTGAAAAGCAAGGCTTGCTTCTTTCTGAGGAGAGAAACTGCAAGCTCATAGACTATTAAAGATGTGACTGAGATATATCTCTTCTTTCTAACTTCCTGGTCTCATCCCTGTGGAGGTGCTGACTGGTTTTCATTTTCTTTCTACACACTACGACTAATGACATGAAAGCAACTTGCCCAATGGTGTCTTTTAATGTTAAATACTATGTATGCACCTTGTGCCTCCATCTCCAAAACTTTAATGATGCTCACTGTCTTGGAGGGACCACTTTCCCCACAAGAGCTCCACGGGAGCATTTTGGCAGAAATCAGTGCTCAGCAAAAGCTCACTAGGTCCAACTCAAAGGTTAGAGCATGCTAAGAGGCCTTGTCAGTTAAGGTTTTTATAAAAGGGTCATCAATTTGTGGTCTAAGGGCTCAGGATGATCTTGGGAATGCTAAACTTGAGAAAGGGTCAGGATGGCCCAAATGGTTTTAATCCAACAAGGTCCTTGACTAAGAAAGTGATACAGACACCTAAAAATATTTCATGCAGGTGAAAACCCAAAGGATCTGATTGCTCTCTCACTCGTGTCATTTAAAAAAAAAAAAGCGCATATAGTGAAACTATTGTTTTACATCAGTGTGAGCAAAGAATCAGACCGAAACTGTGGAAGCCATATGACAGATTTGCTCTACAAAGACAATGTCTTTTGGCCCGTTCTTTCTGATGTTCTCAGGATTTTCCTGAACAGTTCCTAACACCCTTTCAAATACTGATATTCAGCCCAACTCCTCCAAGACACTGATTCACTCACCCCAGAAACAGCAGGGTAGGCTGGTCGTGGGAGACCAGGCAAGGCCATTTTACTATGGAAGGCAGTTGCAGAGATAATCTGGGCAGATGACATTGTAGCCATACTCTGCATGGCTTTATCTTTAGCTGCCTGATCCTACGGGCAAGAGCAGAAACAGAAAAAACATAATTATTGTAACAATAAACAAGTTGCCTGGTCTAATGCTGCATAACCAGGATTCTCATCAGCTTCTTTGTATGGAACAAGCATCCCTGAAAACCTGGGCAGCAGACTCACCAATAACTGTCCTAAGAACTCTTCAAAGCATGTCTTTCACCCATTACTATAGCTTCAGATGTGACTAATCACCCTTTCTGAAATGCTGGGATCACTGGTTTAGAGATTGCTAAGCATATATCCTTTCTGCCTGAAGGCTTTCAGCCATATAGCTGGACTGTTTTGTTATGGAAAGTACAATCCTAATTGACTCCCATGTTTTAATCATTGGTAAGAACATTCAATGGGAAAGACTCTTGCTTATTAAAAAAAACAAACAAACAAAAAAAAAAAACCAAACACCAAACAAAACCGAAACACACCACAATCTCTAAAAACAAGCCCACAAAAAGAGTTTGTTATCACCACTGCCTCAAAAAGACTACCTCTATTTGTGACTACATTAGTCTCAGGTGGAGTTGATCATTTTATTCCCATCCCTGGGGAAACAGGAAATCTTAATAACCTGCCAGGGCACATATGCAAGGACATTCTTTTTTGTATTTTAACAGAGCTGTGGAATTGCACACATTTTTACAGGCAATGACAGTGCAACAACTAGAGGGTCTGATGTATGTTTAAAACAAATAGCATTCTTCATTTCTTCTTCCAAGGAATAAATGAACAAAACAGAAGCACTTCCTCACATTCTGCCTTTCCTCCTACATCCCCTGCAATTAATCTTCATCCTTCAAACACTTCACATTTATCTGTGACATTGTAATTATAATGGCAATGCCACAGTTGAATTCCTGGCTTGGAGAAACTGCTGAAAGAGGTAAGCTCTTGCTGTATTCTTCAGGAATTCTCACTTCCCAGTTTTGTTCATTGAATGGCAGTAAATTCTCACCCTCAGGTCTCCATTCTCTCTAACCACTCCACTTTCTCTAAGGTTTTCTAAAGTTCAAAGCTTCCACTTCAGGGATTCTGAAGTGCCTACCACAAAAATATTTGGAGGAAGCATAACAAAAGCTCAAGAATCAATGATAGTGTTTAAGTGGAACCATCAGTAGGAACGGGCAAAACTTACATATCTTCTTTTTTACAGTATCTGTGACTCCTATTGGTAGCATTTAAGTGAACAGAAGGGAAAGATTTTAATTGCTTAGAAAGCTCATAAGGTTCTCCAAAGCCATGGGAAAGTTTTTCACATTCCAGTTTAAACAATGCTTTAGGGAATACTTTAAGGATTACCTACAACACTTTTTAAGGGTGAGAATTCCTTTCTGTTTTTTTCATGATATACATAAGGACCATTTCCTAGTTGCCATTGCAGAAAGGGACTTTTTTTCCTCACTGTACTTTCTCACTGGAAAAATCATAATTGTGTACCTGAGTTTATACATGGTTTTGCGGGAAAAAAGCATTTATTTCTGGAAGTATTAAAGTAAAAGAGGAAAACAGATTAAGAAGGGAAAAGATTTTATCTATTAACTCCTATTGTGTTTTTCCATTTTGTTTAAATGGCTGGAGTGCTTGAAAAGCACTGCTTTGTAAAAGACATCTCCTTTCTCTTTCAGCTAACAGTTCTATATTCATTTGTATCATGTTTCCAGTACTAAAAAACCCCAACCAAACAAAAAAACGCCAGCAAAAAATGAAGCAACAAAAACTTTTATAAAATATTTGCAACGCTTGTATTTTATTATTCTCAAAATGCATAATAATAACACCACAATTTCCCTCTTTTTCCTTAGTATAGGTGATATCTATTAGCCACTCAGGACATGGAAAACTACTGACTTCTGGAAACAGATTTTTGTCCAAGCTTTACCCTACTTTTCCACCTCTATCTGTCATAGCCACAGTGCACACACTTAGAGGAGACACTTCAATTTGTGTGGGGACGGTAGTATTATAATAATTGCTCTGAAAAGTCAGCATGTAGCTGCTCTGATCTCTAGGATATAAATATGAAAATGTATACTCGCTATGGAAAATGAACAGTGATAGAAGAACATGAACTTGGAAGAAGAGCGGCAGCTTTTGTGATTTCATTTCCTTGCTCTATGAAAAAGACTAGCAAAAGCAAAGAAGTAAATGAGTTGAATCAGTGCTACAGACTTGCCTCCACAGGCAGAAAGGAACAGTCTGGTACTGGGGAATGGTTCACTGCAGGCAGCTGGGCAGAGCTCACAGCATGGCCTCGCGTGGTGTAAAAGGAGAACAACCAATGGCTCCATGGAGCTCCCCGAGACACCTTCGCTCCCCGAGAACAAAAACGGCCAGCTCCTGTGTGCTAAGTGGAAACAGGCTTGGCTGACTGGCTTTTCAATCATGCCAAATCCCAGAGCTGCGATACACAAGGAATGGAATCAAGGTTACAGATATAAGCAGCAGTAAATCTTTTAACACCCCAGGCAGCTGTTGTTTCCTACCTGCCCTAACTTGCCTCTCAACCAGGCCTCCACCTGAACTGACCACTTAATAGCACCACAGGTTTAAAGCTTAGGCAGCCTTACCTAGAAGCACTGAATTAGATAGTTGTAATTTGTGGCTCCTTCTCTTTATCAGGACAGCTGGAAACACAACAGGCTAATGACAGACACAACATTGTTTTCTAAAATGGAGCTGGGAATGGGATGTGGGGAGTGCAGTCATGATTTAGAGGTAATTACTGCTTGCAACAGAGATGCATGCACTTCAGTACTGGTCAAAGCTGAGTGCCAACAGTTCACTCACAGTCCACTTCTCCTGGTGCCCAGCAAGGAGTTGCCCAGACAGCCAAGAAGAGGAAGCACACACTAACAGCCGTCCACTCAACAGTCAGGGCTGGACTGGGCTGTCAAGATCCTCATCATCACCTGAAGCATGGAAGATCAGGGAATACACCTCCCTCTGGATCACTTATTGCCATGACAAATCAAGATGATCAGCACGCACTTTACTTCTCTGGCTGTCTCAGTGATACCTAACAAGGACCAGACTTCACATCCTGTTCAGCAAGCCCTTTCTGGATGGCTCGCACTCTAACAGGGAACGCCCTCTTGTGCAATTGTCACCCATAAACTTGACATTTCTGGCAATTCAGTCTGAGCACATAAACCATCTTCATGCTTCAAATCTGAGTGGAAATAAATGTCATTAGCGTGACCTCAGAGCTCTTCCTACAGAATGGAAAATACAGATTTGCTCAAGCATGTAGTCAACCATTTTCCTTCTCATTAGCCCAGGCCTCTTCCAATCAGTTCTGAATTAATCTAGGGGCAAAGTCTCTTCAGCTGGCACCATTTTACCTGAGAAGATGAACATGCCAGCTGGTTTTACTGCTTCCTCTCAGTGGTTAAGCTGACTCGGAACACTTTCTCACAGACAACTTCACTACCACCAGTAGAGGTGGAACTAGCACTGCAGTAACTGTAAGGCTACCCTTTCCCAAGGCCACCACAACACCGGGGACTGACTACTGGTCAGCATTTGTAACCATAAACTCCTCCTTCTCAAGTAAACACTCTTTGCATATTCCCAAGCCTAAGGGTCTTTCAGACTTAGATGACAGCAGCATAAACCGGAGGTATAAATTACACACATAAAATTTAAAGTTATTGTTTCTTTATCCTTTAAATAGAATTGCTCCAGACGTCACAGAGCTACCACAATACAAGTGTTTGCACAACACTTCCTGGGAAGTACCTTTTCCTTTCCAGCCTACTACCGTTCAGTGGTTAATCTCACTCTTTTTTGAGACTATTCAAAGAGGAAATAGATGAGGCTGACTCAGGCGCTTGCATGATATGTTAAAGGATACCCATCATACCTTGAGCTTAGCTTGGATCTCTCTAGCTTTCCGCCTTGCCAGGACCTGGATGTGACTAGATACCTGCATTGAAAGACAAAATCCGTTTTCATTCCAGAGGACTACTTAGTAGCTGCTTGCAGAAGTAAACATACTTTAGGCACCTTGTGCCCAAAATATAGGAAGTTATTTAGGGTCGGGGGGAAGGCAGGTTGTGAGGTAGCAATAAGTTGGTGCTTCTCTGAACATAACTTAAGTGTCATGAAATGAGGTGGGGAACAAGCAAAGTTGGGCCATTTAAGGTCTTTTCCAATTCAAATGGCTTTATCAAGCCAGACACTGCATCTAAAACTGAAGAACTCATCCTCAAGTTTAGGGACTGAGAGTTTTGATCTCTGCTACTCATCTTCACCTCCTTTTGGGAGAAAGGAAACCCACGTTTCACATCCTTGGCTGCTACATAATTACTCTTAGAACTCCCCCATATCTAATATGGGCCAAAATGCATCACAGATGGATTTGGATGGAACTTCTGGATGTCATCCACCAACCTCCTACCCAAAGCAGGTCTAGGTTGCTTAGCGCTTTGTCCAGCACAGCCTGTACTGTCATTCCCAAATTAAAGATTCCTTTTTCATGCTGTGTGCCAGGTATTTTCAGAATCACCACTGCTGTCCATCTGACTGGGATGAATAAAGAATCTTCATATAGAGGGTCACTGATGTTCACTGAAACACTTATTAGTAGACCAAACAAATAAAATCACACACCGTTTAACGGTTAAAAAAATTATGTGTCATGATGTGGTTGGGAGACATGAGCATTACAATCCTACTGTAAAATCACTGAGCTGACTCTTCCCACCATTCTTATTAACCAGCTCAGCACAACCACCTCTTTCCAGCAAAGCCAGAAAGTAACAGCAAGTGAACAGCAAGGGATTTGTTCTCATAAGCCCTCATCGTGTCTAGTAGTCCAAGGCAGCTAATGTTTACAGGGAAAATTTTACACTTACCTGTTTCCTTGTGCGTGTTTTCCCTGTCCTCAGCTTAATATAGCGAGCAATCAGCTCATTTCGGCCTGAAACAGAGAAATAATGCAAATGAAAGTTTAGAAAGCTATGACTCCGGGGTAAAGATACACAACAGAATTATCTATCTATAGAGATCAGCAGTGAGATGATACTCTGTCATGCTATTTTCTATCTTAAAAAGGTACTCATAAGTTCAAATAGTAGATATCTTAGTTTTAGGAGCAGAACTCTGGAATGCAAATTCTATTCCCCAGCTTGCATCTTTATAGCTTAAAATTACCAATAAAAAGGAGAATCGTGTGCTTTGCTTAAGTACCATACTATAGTATACAGAAGCTGTAAACATGGATCAAGATTGCCAGTACAAATAAAGAAAAAGGAAAGCCACACCCCCTAAAACGTTCAGAAAAGCAAGAAGGAAGATCCAGGAAATAACAAACCAGTCAGGCTCATCTCAGTCCCTGGAAGGTGATAAAGCATGTAATCCTGAAACCCCTTTCCAGATACACAAAGGACGAGAAGGTGATTTGAGGTAGTACACATGGATTTACAAATGGGAAATCATACTTAACCAACATGATAGTTTCTACAGTGAGGTGACTAGCTCGGTAGATGAGTACGAAGCTGTGTATTTTGTGACTCTAGTGCGGCTTTTGATTCTGTCTCCTATAACATCCTTGTAGGCAACCTGACAAAGTGTGGGTTAGATAAACGGACAAGGAGGTGGATTGAAAACTGGATGAATGGCTGGGGTCCTGGTTGACAGCAAGCTGAAATAAGCCAGCAATGCACCCTCGTGGCAAAACGGCATCGCAGGCTGCATGAGGAGGATTGTTGCCAACAGGTCAAGGGAGGTGATCCTTCATCTCTACTCAGCACTGCTGAGGCAACATCTGTGTTCAGCTCTGGGCTCCTTGGCACAAGATAGATATGGATGTACTGAAGTGAGTACAGCAAAAGGTCCACAAAAATGATCAAGAAACTGGAGAATCAATCGTATGAGGAGAGACAGAGAAAGGTGGGACTGTTCAGTCTGGAGAAGACTCGGGGAAGTTTTTATCAATGCATATAAATACCTGACAGGAGGCAATGAAGAAGAGGGAACCAGCTTCCTCTCAACAGTACCAGTGATAGGATAAGAAACAATGGGCACAAACACATTACAATGGGCAAACTAAAACACATTAAAATTCTGTCTGAAAACAAGGAGGGGAGGGGATAAATAAATCCCAACTTTTTTACTGTAAGGGTGGTCAAACACTGGCACAGGCTGCCCAGAGAGGTTGTAGAGTAATCCATCCTTGGAAGATACTCAAAACCTGACTGGACACAATCCTGGGCAACCTGCTGTAGCTGACACTGCTTGAGCAGTAGAGCCAGACTAGACAGTCTAAAGAGATCTCTTCCAACCTAAATGAGTCTGTCATTCTGTGACTCTAAGTACAAGAAAATTAACAATGGGGAAGCACATGAGAGAGTTACACAGAATTTATCAGTGTGACATGATACAGTGAATTAGAAGTGCTATCAGGCTCTTGCAGGCATCCCCCCAAAAAAGAAGCATTCTTCGGAATGAAGTTTAGCTCTGTGGAAGGTTATGGGGAGCTCCCATAAACAGGAAGGTTGTGCCCTGGATGGGAGAGGTGAAGGAATCCTTGTCCAATTATGGAACGAGTATACATTGCAGGCACTGAAGACAGGTTTTTACACCTTGATTTTTAAGAGATGACACAGTGAGATTATGCCCATCAGGGCCAAGGGAAATTAAGACATGTAGCTTTGTGTTCAATGTCAGAGGCCAGTGCAGAGATACAAAGAAAAGATGGTGACAGATGAGGGAAATGGTATTAACAACAACATGAATGAAATGGCTACCAAAATGTGAAGCTACAGGGTCACTGTTACAGAATTTGAAATTGTTTGGAATGAGAGCAGGAAACTGCAGAAAACTCAGATCCAGTATTTAAAAATCAAGAAGAGAAGCAGAGAACGCTGAGCTACTGACAACTTCAGTGGTGAACAGGAGAAGCAAGCTTAGACCCGATTCACAGCTAGCACCACACAACTGTCTGAGAGTGGACACCAAGACATGAGGCAGACTATGCAGGTTCCATACACTGGTTTCCATGTATCATATCTAAGCAGACACACAGGTTTTATTCTGTTCCTGGAGATGGAGGAATAAAGAATAAAAACAGAAAAGCAACAACTACACATCTGAACTCTAGGCTGATTCAAGGCAGAAAGTGTGACTGAAAGAGCAGGCTCCGCAAAATAATACACTTGTGGTGACCACAATAGTAGCGATACAGTACCTCAATAAAAAGTTGGGAGTGGGAAGTGCAAGACTGTGAGACATCTTATATGGCTGCAAGTGTTTGAGGAATGAAGCAGGAATAAACCAGGATGCAAAGCTACAGCTCTTGTGAAGATTATTTATAACAAAACTGTGAAAGTCCAGTATTTTCTATGGAAAGTTTATGGGTGGAAAGGAGAACTTGTACATCAGGGCATCACAGATATCAAAAAAAGCAAGCAGTGAAAATAGATGCAAAATCTATTGCAGTAATTTAATATTCTATGAAAAAGTTGTCACTTGATTTTATTTTAAACCCTTGTTTACCTTAGCCCTGAAAAAAATGAATGCAAGGAAGTACTCTATGCTAGAGACTGACCATCCAACCCTTTAGGGGAGAGCTCCTAATTCCATTTGTTTCTGAAACAGAACAATGTAAATGTCCGTGACTGCATTTAGGCCATGTTCATGAAACATAACTAAAGCACACATAGGGATGGGAAAGCATTTTACATTTATAGATCTTAATCTTTTCGTAATGGTGTCACTACAGAAGATCTCCGTATTCACCTGGGAAAAGAATCAGGTCTATAGCTGAGAGAAGAATAGAGCTCCAGCTCCTCTACCCACAAATAAGGAACTATTTCTGTGCCAGAAACACAATGCCCAGCATGTAAACACTGATCTCTTCAGTTCCCAAAGCTTCAGCATTAAGACGGTGACATGCCCAGGAGAGCTCAATGGGAACAGATGCTGCTATGCTACCTTCCAACCAATGTAACCATTTTTACAAAGCTGAGACCAACTACCAGCAACACAAATCCACACCACCTTTTTCTAGTGCCAAGAATAATATTTACAGCTTTTTCAAAGCCTCCATCTGTTGGACATGGATCCAAGTTGAATGGTAAGAAACAACAGAAGTGATTCTTCTCGCACAGATGCTGGCATATACGAAATTTCAGAAGGACAGTTTGTCACATGTCAAAAATGGGAAATGTGCAGAACAAAACCAGGTGCTCAAACTCCATTACCTATAAAGGAGCAGGAAGAAAAATTTACATACACCAAGAAGATCCTGTGAGGGGCAAGTGGAATAAGTTAATGGAAGAGAGAGGAAAAACTAGCCTTGAGAAGAAGTAGATGTGGAGAATTTCAGGCAAACTTTTAAAGGGTGCATATTGCGCTTCATTGACAATTTAAACACATGGAAACTCCAGACACTAGCTCAAGTATGAGTCATCCTTGCAAAATTAAATTCAATGGATTCTCAAACAGATATAACAAATGTTACAAAGCAAATTTAACTTTTTTGTGTTTCCATGAAAGTCAAGAAATTATAGAGACTGAGCAGTCTGATAGAGCACTCACTATTCTGCTTCAGTACTAGAGGGCTGCAGGGGTAATCTGTGTGAGAGAATGCCATGAACAGCCCTATGCCAGTCACAGTCTATTCCAGCCATCTCCAAAATGGATGAAAGCAACACTCGATCAAAACCTCAACCAGTCAGAGGAGCACAAGTTACCTTTGCTCAAACATACCTTGGAAAGGGCAGTAGCCACTAGGGGCAGGAGATACGTGAGGAAACACATAAAAGGAACCACAAAAAAGGAGATGTGAGGATGCAAAGAAGGAGAAAATGCAAGATATATAAAAAGACACATTTGCAGAAAAGGAAGGAGAAAAGGAGACACGTGTAGGGGACATTGTCGGGGACATGGCTGGAAAACTACTCTTGGAAAGAAGTACTCCATGGATGAAGGAGTACACTTTGAGGCAACTGCAGTCCATGGAGGACCCATGCCAGAGCAGCGACAACCCTGAAAGGGCTGCAGACCATTGAGAACCCATGTAGGTCCAGACGAGCAGCAAGAAGCAAGGAGCACTAGAGGAAAAAAAAAAAAAAAACCACAAAAACTAAAAAGCAAGAACTGGCAGAAAGAAACCTTTATACAGTGACCTCAATCTCCTGCACCACCCAGCACCTCATCAAAGGAATTAGGAGGTACTGAATGTTATAGAGAATAAAACAAGGGAAACTGAGACTAGGAAGTCAGGGTCAAGAGACAATAAACTGTAGTGAAGCCTGGAAAGTGGGAGGTGTTTCGCTAAGTGTGTGTTTAACTGTGTCTTTGACAGCACCAGCAAAAACTGCAAATCTCTCTCAGGCCATGTACTTCACTGGAGAAGACTAGAGGGAGGGGAAACTGTCGTACGAATTGCACATATTAGAAGCTGGTATAGAAATTCTCTTGAGAAAAATTTTCTACAGAGAGCATTCTAATGTGGATCCTCAAAATTTCCAGTTTTAGAATTCACTTCTCACTTGCCACAACCTCTCATACAGTCTTCCTCTTCCAGAACAGTGTCCCCACAGAGCCAGGGAAAACCAGAAAAGTGGAAGGGTATATTAAACTAATAAAAATACTGGTAGCAAAAACCCTAGATCACTCTACAAAAGATATTAGCATCACAGGGATTACTAAATATAGAAGTATGCAAATTGCAAAGCCCAGTAAACTATGCAGCAAGAACATATTAAATTACCATGAATCAAAATTGCAAGAGAAGCAAGTCCTAAATGTCTTTTGTTTTTCTTTTCAGAAGTTAGATGTAAGCAGGTATTATGCAGCTGGAAGCCTGTAGGTTTGCAGCTTCTAGAAAGCACTTTGTTTCACAACCCTGGCTGCAGGGTCAGCAAAGACTAGCACTCCTCACTTGTCTAGAACAGGCAGAGCTGTCGCAAACTGTCAGATGGTTCATTTTTTAGAGTCATGTAAAGTGTCTGTCAGTAATCTGATCATATGTTGTGTTCTTAGAATAACTCCCGCTGAGGCCTGCCATGGTCACCAGAATCTGCCAACAGTTGTGCCTCCTCTGTTGAAACCGCGCATTGGGTTTCATGAAGCTCTAGCCAACATACCAACTGCAGTGTAGCACCCAAGAGCTCTTTATCCTCCCTGTAGCCTTCCCCTTGGAAGTATGGCACGAAAAAAGGAGATACTCTCCTATGTTCTTTACCTCGCAATCCTAACAGATAAATTTCCAAGGGCATCAATTCAGCTCCCACTCAATCTTGCACTAAATTGCAAAAATTTGCATTCAGTAGTTATCCAGGAAGGTATTGCTAAGGGAAGCAAATAAAGAGGCTTTTTGATTCTCCATTCTACACTTGTCCTTCTTTCAATAAAAGAGAAGCATCTGCCTCTAATGAGGGGGAAAATCAAGGAAATTCCCACAGCCATAGAAAGCATTTCCCAGTCCTACCTCAAAGCTTTGTGCTGGCTTTCTGCTAGCTGTGGTGCTTGTACAAGAGGCAGATAAAGCATCTCTGAGTCTTACACTTCCTCACATACCTGTTGCCAAAGAAAGTAGAACCACCAAAAGCCTCTCTTTTGTGATGGCTGAGAGCAAAGAACTCAACAATTTCTGCAAAATCCTTCCACTGGGAAACTGCATGAAAGTACCTGCTTCTTGATAGAAGACACCTTGTCTGTACCCAAAGCAAACACATGCACCTACCTGTAAAGTGCAGCAAAGAGAACTACTGAAGCAACTACCCAGCTGTATCCAGTGAATGGTTAATCAAAGCAAGGTCAAGGAAGCCATCTCAACTATCATTTCAATCTCTTTGTGTCACTTAATGTTAGCTCTGGGGACATGACTGTCTCCTGAACTTGCTAAGCATTTAGTTAGCTGTTGATTACAATCAACAGAAACATAATGTCTGATGCACACAGTTCAGCATCATAAATAAATCTAGACACAAGAGGGAATTTAAGGATACCTCAGCTGCTCACCAAATGTTTCTCTATGCATAAGAAGCAAAACAGTCAGCCAAGCAAGTTTTACCACAATGACACTTAAGGCAAAAGCAGTGTGTTATGTTCACGTGCATGTACAATATGGGACTAACTGCCACTGGAGTCTTCCTCCATCCATACCTCTCTGCACAGCCTTACTTTCTACCTCTCATTCCATTGCCTCCTCCCAGCTACACTAAATACCTTCCTGGGCATCACCTTTTCCAGAAACAGGGCTGAATGTATCAAAAACCACATTTTTGTCTTTCTGATGGCTAGTCCCATCTTCTCATCAAGATGCACAGGCATTCAACTCTTACTGATACAATCCTTAACATTAGTTTTAATGCTATCTTTATAAGACTTTCCCTTCATCACAAATGATCTTTTCTTACCAAAGCCTTGGTAAGAAGATTCTGCTAGCTTCCCAATTTCCCAGCCCAGCTTTTTTAAGGCAAGAGAAAATGCAGTGCATGACCTTTCCTTCTCTGTCCTGGGTTCCCTTCATGCCTTCCTATCTTCCTTGACTTTTGGCAATCATTAATGTTACATCTTTCTTGATTACTTAGCATGCTTGCTTTCAACCTTAAAATATTTTTTTCCCCTGAAAACTTGTTTATGATGTTTTAGACCTTGGCCTCTATCTCTCCTACAGGTCCTTCTCCCCCCTCTTTCTGAGGTTTGTCTTGGTGTTGTGGTTTAACCCCAGGTGGTAACCCAATCCCACACAGCTGCTACTTACTCCCCCTGCTCCACAGGGGGGTGGGGAAGAGGACTGGAAAGAAAAGAAAACTCATGGGTTGAGATAGAAACAGTTCACCACGAGAGCAAGGGCAAAATTAATAACAATAATAATTAAAAAATCATTAATGACAATAATAAATCAGTAATGATAAAAGAATATATAAACCAAACTATGCACAGGTTCTCACCACCCAACGACCCAATGACCAATACAGCTCATCCTGAGCAGTGATCACAGAACAGCAATATTCCCCAGCATCGATCTTGGAACTGCAAGTTCCAGAGAGAGCAAGTGAGGGAACAGTCAAATGAATGAAAGCACAAATTAATTAGAATGACCAATGAATGAACAGGACCCTGGCTCACCAGATGACCCCCACTTATATACAGGGCATGATGTCTATGGTATGGAACACTCTCTTTGGCCAGTTTAGATCAACTAAAGGCTGTGCCCTCCCCAGGTTTTAGCAGAATTTGGGAAACTGCAAAATATCCTTGATTGTTCAGCAGCAACCAACAACAGCAGCGTGCTATCACTGTTCTTCACATACTAAATCCAAAACACAGTAGCTACCGGGAAGAAAATTAGCTCTATCTTGGCCAAAATCAGGACACTTGGTTTACAGCTTATAATAGAGTGATGATGTTCAGCATCTAAACGCTTTCAAAGGCCTAGTCCTTCCCTCCCTCCCTGTTTCAGCTCCTACTTTTAGTATTAATTCCACTACCAGAGCTGAGGCTATCGCCAAAGTCAGAAAAAATTCTGCAATAACCATCACCCTATTCATCCCTATCTTTCCACCAGTCTTTGGGAACCTCCACTCTCACTCCCCCACCATTAATCTCTAAACTCTGTTGTTTGCTCTTTACTGGTCTTCAGACTTTGTTGGCACCCATAAACTAAAGAGCAAGTAATGGTGTTAATTGCTTGTCCAAGTAATGGTGGACACACTAAAGGTGTCTTGTTTTTCTCATTTATCTGGACTGCAACTGTGGCAAATCCCTGTTGAAGAAGTAGCCCCAACAGCAGTGGACAATCTCAAGAACAGCATGTTTATTTTTAGTTAGGAGCTGGAAACAACTCTTAAAATTATATATAGATAACAACAAAGTACACTCTGATTAACAACCTGTATTTTTATTCCTAACTTCTACACTGAATCATAGAACCATAGAATGTTTTGAGTTGGAAGGGGACCCCCAGAGCCCATCTAGTCCAACCCCCCTGCAGTGAGCAGGGACACCACTACCCAGATCAGGTTGCTCACAGCCCCGTCCAACCTGGGCTTGAATGTTTCCAGGGATGGGGCATCCACCACCTCTCTGGGCAACCCGTTCCAGTGCTTCACCACCCTCATTGTAAAGAATTTCTTCCTTATATCCAGTCTAAACCTACCCTGTTTCAGCTTAAAACGATTCCCCTTTGTCCTCTCACCACTGTCCTTACTAAAAAGATTCTCCCCCTCTTTCCTATAGGCCCCCTTTATGTACTGGAAGGCCGCAATCAGGTCTCCCCGCAGCCTTCTCTTCTCCAGGCTGAACAAGCCCAACTCTCTCAGCCTGTCCTCA